>VDFB02072454.1:34050-200610 GCA_007258455.2 Sequoia sempervirens
GTGAAATGCCTCCACAAACAGAGGTCGCTCATATGCAAGAAAAGAGGACAGAGACAAGTCACATTGACTATCTGAAAAAAAAAATACAAGGGATCTGGCATAGGTTCTCGGGCTGTTGAACAGAATACCCCAAGGAAATGGGGTCTCACAGCCTACCTTGCTTGAAGAAAATGCACAAAATGGGTTTAATGAAGGGCCAACGAATTTTTCAAGCAAAGACGATTGGTAGGAGTAAAGCCAATTTCACAACCTTAGCCAGCATCGACACTGCCTAGGCATCAGAGAGGTTATTTAAACTTTTACACCCTTCCATGATAAAGTGTTGCAACTATGATTGATTGTCAGCAGAGTCAATGGTGATTTTTCTTTTCTTTTTTGTTTTAAACTTTTAACCTTCATATTTTGCTCAAGCGCTGCGGCTGAGACAGGTTAACGATGGAATCAGAGAGATTATTTAACACCTCTACAACATTTTATTTTCAAGTGTTGCTGCTGTGACAGCTTGCCAACAGCTTCAGGGAGGCTGTTTAAACTTACACACTCACTCAAGCTTAATTACTCCAGCTGTGATAGGTTGCAAATGGTTCCAGGAAGATTACTTAACACAGAGACAAGGTTCATAATTCCTTTTGCTCATTTAAAATGGAGATGTTTGTATTTTCAGCGCCCCTTTTTGCTGTGAGATTATTTCCAACTGTGAATGTTGTTCTACAATATAAAGTATTAAAATATACAACTACATTGCCCTTATCAAGGATTTCATTTCACACTAAAAGCCACCAAAAAAATGGCATGGAGCAGAGGTCGATGATAATTATAACAAGAACTCATAAACTTAGCGAATTCAACCAAGTGGAACTAGGATTGGTTAAATTTACCATAAGTATCTCAGTGTACTTGTATATATCTTAATAATATCGTATACGAATACAACCACAGGTAGAAGCAAATATAAAATAATAGAATAGACGCACAAATACTTTCTACTATGGGTTCTTGGCATGCTAAATAAAGGAATACGTTGGTTCTCTATTTATTCTACAAGATCTGCCTTGAGAGCTTTGGTCTTCAAAAAGCAACAGCCAGTATAACGATCAAACAATGCAGAAGTGAGTTTTATAGTGCACAAGGCACGTGATGAAGGGTGCAAGGAGTTTAACATACTTAGCTGGGACGGGTTTCAATCGCCTGTCAAAGGAAAGGGAGAATGTTCTGAGAGATGTGAACCATTTCCAATGTTTAAAACAAGGACAGTGTTCTTTGAGGAGAATTTTGGTGTTGCTAAATGAAACAAACAAAAAGGTACGCTTGCACTGGAATAATGCGCCCAGGCAGACTTGCATGCAAAATGTGTAAGCAAAGGCAGGGCACGAGAACTGTTTGACAAAATGCCCCAGAAATGAGAACCAATTCCATAATTCTAAATGGGGACAATGATCTTGCCAAACGTAACCACATCAAGAATCAACTTCCTACTGTTCCTCCTTTAAATCTATTCACAATAAACGTGAAGCAGATCATATATATCAGGGTTCAGAGCTTCTAGATTCTTGAGCTCAGTATGAGATGTTCTAATTACATATAAAACTCAAGGATAAATATAAAATATACATGGATTTATATTTCTAAGCCATCCCAATAACAAAGATTGAAAATTTACACAGTATGGCAATTTACATACCTCATACACAATTAGATAAATGCACCATTAGCATTTGGTTGAAAAGGAACAACTGTGGACACCACTACTGCCGCAATAAACCAGATTAGAAAACATAAGTTTCTATTGTTTCTCCCCTTATTTTCTACTCTTCCCACTACTGGCACGGCGTAACATTAATCCATCCAGCAAAGAACAAAAACTGACTTTCTTCCCAGATGTCTGAAAAGTAAAAAGCCTTTAGAAACTTCAAGCAAATGTAATTGACGGGTGTAAAGATAAGTTTCCACGGTAGAGGACAAGTGTACAACATGCAAATTTATTCACCTTTTTACCATTTAATAATTTAATCATTCATTTTTTACTATTCTTCCTCTATGCATAAAAATTATTCAACTAGCATTCCTCTTTTACTTCACTTTCTTACTTAATTCACATATTCATTTATTTTATTTTATTTTCTTAATATATATAATCTGTAAATAAAATAAAAAATAATTTTCAATATCTTTATTAAAGACAATCTTATTTATTAATAGTGTAATATTTATTTATTTATTAATAATAACTACACAAAAGCAATTTTTTTAATTTTTATTTTTTTCTTTGTAATTAAACAATTATACTCCCAAATGATAAATTTCCAATTAAAATATAATTTTAAAATGACACTTTTTATCATGATAATTTAATCCAATTATTTAATACTAAAACATTACTTTAACAAAGCAATTTCAATTTAATTATTTATTAATCCAAATCATTTATGTTTCAATTTATGTACGTCAATAATGAAAATCGAAAGCAACCACAACCAATCTTCAAATTGATAGCATAGAACAATGAAGGGAAACAATCAAATACAAGACATTAATAAACCACTTACTCACACGACACGAAGAACCAAAAGCGGAGGGGTACTACACAAGACGCCTACTAGTTGAGTGGATCGATAGTTAGGGTTAATCAATATTTTTTCTCTCTATAAATAATGGTCAGATGCCCCTTTTGATAAGGTTGGATGTTTTGAGTTTGTATTCGCATTTTCCAGTTTTAGTAATATAGTTATATTGTTGAGATGTTGTAAACATGCCTTCAAGAAATAATATGATATTTTGAGTTGTTGCATTTGAGTTAGTATAAGGGAGAGTCACCCAAGGGGGGCCACTTGGTGAGAACTCCACCTATTTAGTTTAATTTTTTTTTTTGTTCAATAGTTAATTTCAATTTCAACAATTGTCTATTCTTGTAGCCACTAAAATTTTGTTATGTGACTATTCCTGCAGTCAAGGCAGACAAAGTAGTTTTCTGTCTGTTTGTTGAAATTTCCATTTCTATCTTTCATTTCTAGTCTAGTTGTTTTGATTAGAGGTAAAAGATAGGTTTTGAAGGTGCCCAGAACCCTTATAAAAAAGAACAATTGATATAAAAAGGAAACAACATTAGACAACCATCAACCCAACATTAGCAAACCACCAGCAAAAAAGAAGAAAACCAACTAGCACCACTACAAATTGTTCAAAATTTTAACAGCTTCCATCTCACTAGCAACAAGCTTCTACCCCTTAACCCTAATATCAGAAACCTCAATACTCGAGGCCCCAACCTGATTTTTCATTCTATTTCTAGTCCTAATCCTGGGCCCACCAATTTTAACCTCACTACTCAAAGCAAAACCTTTAGTAGCACCCTTATCAGCAGCATAATCCTCAACCATCAACTTACCCTCAACAACAATAACATCAGAAGACACATTTTCCTTTCTCTTTTTAACAATATTCACAAGGGAAATAGCCTTCGCAGAGTTCAACATAGTCAGGACTTTAGGGGCTTCTCCACTCTTCATAAAAGCATTCGATATCTTATCAATTTTCTCCTCAAGGGATAACATTCTTAGCTCCATACTCTATTTCAAATTGGCGGTTTCCTCCGCCACAATATTAGCAACATTAGTGAGGCCATCCATTAAATTATCAATTTGGCTTTGGACCGAAGGGTCCTAAACCTTGCTAACAACACCTCTAATACGGACATTGATCCTATTGATATCATGAAAGAACCATTTAAAAAGTTTTAAAAGCACATTAACACTATCACGTGCCAAGCCCAACACATCAGAAATATCCTCCCTATCAAAATTTTCAGCATTTTCCCACAACAACATCCTCTTCAGAGGAACTCACATGAACCTTTTCAACAGAAGCTTCCTTACCTTTACTAGGAAGGATAAGAGACTTCATCCTATGAATGGAATTAGCGATTTTCTCTAGAACAACCTTCCTCTTCAGAATCCTATCTTCATCCACTTTACTTGTTCCCACAGCCTGTTCACCACCCACAACTCTAACCTTCTCTTGCTTCAGCAACCCAATGACTGCACTCAGAACATCCTCATCATGGACACCACCATCCAGGGAGAGAGGGAAACCCTTCTCCAAGAGTTGACCAACTTTCAGAACCCTTCTCTTTGCACAAATCTAGTCGTTGAGGGAGGAGAAGAAGCTTCCCCATAAAGAACATTTTTATCCCTTCCCCTTTAGAAGGAACAATCACCTCCAATTCATCACTGCAAGTCATATATCCTGCCTTCTCATTCATCTTCCTTTTCTCAGATTTACCCTGAATAGGGGAAATGGGACCCTCCTCCAAAGAGGCGTACGAATCCAGGACATAGTCAGCATCACCATCCCTATTCGACTCAGATTCTTTATTTAGAATAATCCTCCTCTTCTTCAGTTTCTTAGAATCCTTTTCCTCTCTCGACTTCATTTCATAGCCCTCCCTAGCTTTCGTAGAATTATCCTTCATAGAAACAAGAGTTTTATGAACATCATGAGCTTTCACATGTTCATAAATCAAGAGAATCAACCCCAAATGTAGGACAGGATTTTTGGGGTTTTTCCTATACTCTTTAATCCCAGAGTCCATCAACATCAGCAAATAGTAGGGAAATGGTACCCATTTCTTGTGTCAAAAATGGTTAAGCAACATAAAATGGTAATTGTTAATGGTCATGTACCTTCCTTCCAGGGTAACATACCTCATAATTTCTTCGATGACCTCCCGCCATAGAGCTTTCAAGGAACTCCTCAAATATCCACCACTCTTCGCGGACTTCAAGTCATTGGCCTCATCCTTTTTGAAGAAAAGGGACATTGTAGCCTATGATTCTTTCTTATCCCCGAACACTTTCATATCCTGAATAGCCAAACTTGTAATCTAGGCTATGAATTCCTCATCCACCACAATTTCCCTACCACCCAAATTCAGGGTTCTCTCTTTCCACCCTTCTGCAACTAATTCGGTGACTTGGGGATTATTGCCATGTAGTTTCTCTATGAATAGAGTTAAACCTCACTTTTCTAAAATCTCCCACACCTCATTCTCTACTTAGCAGTATCACAAGATTTAGGCTCAACATGATTTTTGTCCCCACCCATGACGATAAAATACAAAGACCAAGAACTCAACAAGAAACTCAAAAGAAGACAATAGACACCACCTAGAATCGAAGTATCCAACAAAAGATTCTGGAAAATTAGGTGACTAACACCCACAATCCATGTGAAGCTAGCCATAGGACATACCTACCATAATGAATTTTAACTTCGCACCTTATGAAAGCCTTCCCTCAAAATCATACGTTTAACATCCTTACTAATTTCATTCAACTAGGTGAGTAAGGACGTGCACACCTTAATGAATAAAAGGATAACCATAAGATTAAATTTCACTAATAATAATAGTCTTGGCCTCAAAAGGGATAGGGTCATTTAAATCCAGACCTTACTATCTCTAACTCCAAATTTAGCGAAGAAATCATCTAACATATTTCCCTCTCTCAAAATATGGGAGATATAAACATTATCAAAGGATTTAATAATTTCAATGGAATCCTTGATCAAGGCCTCAATTGTCCAATACGAAGGAGAGATATTCTTCAAATTATTGATAATGTTATGAGAATCACCCTCCAACCATATCTTCCTGTACCCTCTTCTCTGATCCAATTCAAGACTATGATAGGCAGTAGCCACCTCCACATAGTGGTTTGTCTGGGTTCCCAAAGGGAGTGCCACAACTGAGATGATCCTATCATTAGAATTTCTAATCATGCCCCCACATCTAGCAGTTCCCAAATTACCTTTAGCTGCACTGTCAAAGCTGATCTTAACCCAACCATTTGGTGGCACCTTCCAAGCAACACCATCTCTTGAAGATTTCCCTTTTGAGACTGAGAGAGAAATATCACAAGGCAACTTCCACTTTTGAGCAATTGAAATATCATAGGAGCAAAGATTAATCTTTTGACCATCATGGAAGGAGATCCTAGAAAGAAAATTTCCTTAATTCTCATGCAAATTTTATAGGCCACAAATAAAGCAGGAAGAGCAATGTTCCTAAAATTTTTGTTGTTACATTCCAACCACACCCCCAAATCAAATGAGGCAAAGAGAGAGACCACAAAATCTGCAATGCTAGATTAGATGAAGGACAAACCCATTGAAACCATAAGTCTTTGATAGAGCTAGGGAACACCAAACTAAGATTCTAGAGTGAAAGCACATGATTCCAAATCACACCAACATATATTGCACCCAAACAACAAATGACAAGTATTTTTTGCTTCCTCTTCACAGAGAAAACATCTATTGGGATAACAAAGCCTCTTTTAGTCAGATTATCGATAGTAAGAATTTTATTTTGAAAGAAGAACTAGAAGAAAATATTGATCTTAGGAATCAGTCTAAAGGACCAAACAGAAGCCCAAAAAGGAGGCGGACCCATAAAGGATTATTAAGAAAAAAAGTTAAAGAAACAAAAAAATTACCCTCAAAAGACAACTTCCAAACAAACCTATCAAGAGAAGGTCTAGTAGGAATGTGAACCATCAAGATATCCTTATATATAATTTCAATACTAGGGTCCAACTCATACAATTTCCTCCACCAACCTCCATCAATATAATCAACAACAAATATGCCAACTAGACACACACATAGGTCCATAAAGGGATGATCCCATGGTTGATCCTTTAGAGGCTCGTTACCAAGCCAATTATCATCCCAAAATAAAATACTCCTCCCATTCCCCAACTTCTAGGAGAGACCCTTAGCAACAATCCTTTGAGCCTTCATCATACAATTCCATAGCACAGAGCCATTCAAAGGATTAAACTCATGAGAAACAACATATCTGATCCCTTCAACACCATGTAAGTATTTACTCAAGTGATTTTCTCCCACTCACTTTTGGCTAACATGAGATTCCACAACTATTTCCCCAAAAGGGCAATGTTAAACAGTTTAATATTGTGAATTCCTAGCCCACCAACCTTTTTTGGCCTACAGACATCATCCCAAGCAACCAAATGAGTTATTTTTTTATCTTCAACCCCAGTCCATAAGAATTTTTTTTTGAATTCCTTCCAAAGTATCCACAAATTTCCTCGGCATATGAAAAAGACTAAGAGCATAGACTGGGATATTCTAAAAGGTGGATTTAATCAATTGAACCTTATTCGCTTGGCTCAATAAGGCCCCCTTCCACCTAGCTAGCTTGGAATTAAATTTTTCAATCAGCCCCCTCCACAAATAATCAGGAGCCTTAGAACATAAGGGGAGCCCCAGGTAAGAAGCAAGTAGTTCACCAATTTGACACTATAGAATTCTAGCAATCCTAATCTATCTTTGAATCGAAGTGTTGAAAAAGAAAATAACACTCTTCTATAAGCTAACCTTCTGCCCAGACACAACCTCATGCATTTGTAAAACCCACTTGATAACCTTAGCTTCCTTAATAGACACATGCCCAAGCAAAAGAGAATCATCCACAAATTGTTGATGAGAGCACACAAGATTAGCATAAGAAGGGGCTAACCAAGACATAAGACCAAAATTAAGAAAATATTTGGATAAGATGACCCAAAGACTCCACCATAATGATAAATAGGAAAGGAGAAATAGGATCCCCTTGTCATGGACCCCTACAACAATCAAAGAGAGGAGAAGGAGACCCATTGATGAGCACATAGAACCTAGGGGTTAGAATAAGTTGAAGCACCAAAGCCACCAATTTCTCCCAAAAACCAAAGGAGAGAAGGATCTTAGACAAAAATCCCCAATCCACCTTATCATAAGCTTTGAGTAAGTCAAGCTTAAGGATAAAACCAACCTACTTATTAACAGAAAGAGAGTGAATATTCTCATGGAAAAAAAGAATAGAATCCAAAATTTTCCTACCAGCCACAAAATCGTTTTGCTGAGGGGAGATGATGAGAAGCAAAATCTTTGCAACCGCAATACCAAAACATTTGAGAAAATATTATAAATAGAGTTGCACAAACTAATAGGATGAAATTCCTTATAAAAAGCAACACCAGTCTTTTTGGGAATCAAAACAATAAAAGAGGAGTTCAATTCCTTTAAAAGGGAACTCGATTTGAAAAACTCCTTAGTAGTCGCAACAACATCTTTTGCAATAATTTCCCAAAAGGATTGAAAAAAGAACATAGGAAAGCCATCAATTCCCAAGACCTTATTACCTTCAAAGGAGAACACAACACCCCAAATTTCCTTCACCGAAGGAATACAGACTAACTACCTATTGGTTTCACCATCCACCAGTTGGGGGATATCCCTTAGAATATCCTCTTGACAAGCCACATCCAACACATCCTCCACTGAAAGCAGCTGAGAAAAGTAAGAAATCGCAGCATTCTACAGATCAACATCCTTTTCCAAAGCTTGATTGTTATAGTTAATCAAATTGATTCGATTCAAAGCCCTATGTTTCAGTGTAGAAAAATGAAAAAACTTAGTATTTCTGTCACCACTCTTCAACCACATAACCCTCAAATGTTGCTTCCAAAATTCCTCCTTCACAATAATATTATACAATTTGGAAAGAAAAATAATTTCCTTCATAATCAAATCTTGTTCATACCCAGACGATTGAATAACTTGATGAACTGAGTGAAGCTCCTTCGACACCCCATCTTTCTCCTGAAAAATATGACCAGAGGAAGTATGATTCCATTTTCAAACATTAAGCTTAACATTAGCCAACTTTTTCACAACTCTATACATAGCCGACCCATCCACATTGATATTCCACTAGTCAACCAAATTTCCCAAATCGGGATGACAAGTCCACATTTTCTCAAACCTAAAAGGGAAATTCTTCTTACCACCCAACAAATCTAGAGACAGAGCCAAGGGGAAGTGATCCGAACCCAATCTGGTCAGGGCAGAAAGAGAGCAAGAATAGTTGACTAACCACTTAGGGTTTAAAAGAGCACAATCCAACTTGACCTGGATAAGGGCATCACCCACATGCCTATTTGACCAGGTAAAGGAAGCCCCTTTCAAATCAAGATCAAGAAGATTCAAATCATTTATGAACTGCATAAGGTCAAATCTACTATCATCCACATTTTGTGAACCACCCAACTTATTAGCATCATGCAAAGGAGTATTGAAATCTCCAATAACCAGCCAATTATCAATATTATGACAAATTTTAAAACAAGTAAGCTTCTCCCAAAGCCTTTTTCTAGCACTCTTACAATTAGGAGCATAAATATTGGACAGAGTCCAGGAAAACTTATCATGAATGTGGAAGAAAGAAGTAACCACATGATTACTGTCATTAAACACCTCCACACCTCTAATCACCCAAAGATTCCCAAAAAGTTACAATCCCACCAGAGGCACCTGTTGCCTTAGAGCAATGCATATTGTAATCTTTGGAAAGCTTCAATTTCAATCTAGATAGTTTATCCATACCCATTTTTGTTTCTTAAAAAAAAAATGAAGGCGATGATCTCTTACCAAATTAGCCAAGAGATCATGCTTCTGAGGGTGATTCAGACCCCTCGTGTTCCAGGAAATAATCTTCATGTAAGTTTATGGGAAGTACTCTTAGAGAACATGTCCAATAGAGTTCTCTACGTGCCATTAGTGATATCCATTTGACTCTCTTTATCCCTAGCAACATTACCTGGGGGGTCAATCTCTACCAGATGGCTCAAATCCACAATTTGTTCTCTGTCAGTTCCTTGTCACAACTTCTAGCAAAGGAGAATGTTTCTTCCTCTTGCGGCCAAAGACCATAATATAAGGCAAGTTATCCACATCCTCTGACTCCTCAGACTCCTTAACGTCAGGTTTCATCTCTAACCCTTCACTTTTCAACACCACACTTTGAGGAATCTCCCCCCAAGAGTAGAACTAGATTCAACCATCATAGAAGAATGACTATGAGGAATCCCCCTTTGACAGGAGAACCAAATTCAATAGTCATAGATGAATTATTTCCACTAGTAGCACTGATGTATACATATTGGGTGTAGGGGACAAGCATGCCTTTTCAACTTGAAGCTCTTGATTCATTTCCCCCTAAGTTGGTCGACATTCAACCACCTTATCAAACTCGTCTAGAGTTTTATCCTAACTTATCGCCAAGGGAGGCACACATACCGTCTCTAAATCCAAAGCAAGAGGTATAATAAAATCCACCTCCTGAACTAGAGGTTTCTCTTTTTCTCTCCATTTTTTAGTCATTTGCTTAGGAAATTTGAGAGGACATTTCTTGGCCCAATGGCCAACTTTTTTACAATGGAAGTAGGCAAAGGGATTCGACTCAAATTCAACCATCTACTCCCACACTCCAATTTTAGAGTTAATCTTCGCCATAGAAGGAAAATTAGCAGATTGCTCCACATTCACAAAAAAATGGCATAAACCAGCCGCTTCCTTGATGTCGTCATTTGGTCTATTAACAACAAACAACCAAACGTATTCGAAATCCCCTTGAACACCTCCTCATCCCAGAATTCTAGCAGGAGGCCAAGCAATCTAACCCAAATGAAAGCAGCTAAGAACAAACACGAGTTTAGATTAAAACCTTTTTCCCATTTCTTTAGCATCAAGGATGACTTTCCAAGGAACCATTGGCCCCCATCAACACTATCACCATATCGTCTTCACAGTTAAAGGAAAAAGAGAAGAAACCCTTGGCCATAGCAGCCACCTCTATTTCTCCTTTAGGTTTCCAACGAATTAAAGTAAACTTGTGCACCAACTCAATATGAGGCTGAGGACCAACAAATTTACCCAACAGATCCATTTCCATATTAGACATTCTTTTGTCAACAGTATAGTATGGGATAGAAATAGAGTACTCCCCAATCTTTTTATTAGCAACAAAAGGCATTGGACATGAAGTACTTTTTCCTCTAGGCTTAGCCCCAAATAGATTTGACCATTCGAGAGAGAAGCTCAACAAGAGAGCATTCTTAGTTTTACCAAGCCCAAGACCCTCCACATTAGGAGTCCCATCACATCGATATGAGTACAGGCCATTCCCTAACTTTTCTAAGCTATGCACCACATTTTCAAAGCTAGGAATCAAGGAATGCATCGGGCACACACTCTTCGAAGCCCCTTTTCCATCAGAAAAAACATTAGCCACAAAAGGGGACCCACTCAGCTTACCTACAACAAGGGCCCCACCTAACATCACATTGTTATCAACACAATGTCCACCATTATCACTAGAAGCAACATCCCCATCTCCCGCCTTTTCAAAATTTGAAAAATCATCACTGCCATCACCACCACCCAAAGAGCTTCCCACCTTTACTTCCAATCTATTTGTTAATGCTTAGTGTAGATGTTGATTTATGCTCAGTGTTTAAGTTGATTTCCTTTCAACATTTTATTTCCAACATTTTTTCTTTCTTAGTTTACGAATGACTACAGTAGAGTCCTAGTGCACATATAGTGCTGACCTATTTCAAGTTTACATCCTTGGGTTAACAAATGAAATGCACCTTCATGATGAGTGAGATAGCTATTTAGTGTAGATGTCCAATCTCTAAGTCACAGCTCTAGAGGCTTAGTTATTATACCATTAAAGGAGGCCAACAAGGGTTAGTCTTATTTCTCAAGGCATTTATTTAGTGTTAGTAACTATGGTCAATCATAAAATTCTACTAAATTCGTAGACATTCAAATTTCACACACACATTCATTAATATAATATATATCATCTTCAAATTCTTTGAAATTCTTAAAGTATATGAAAAAGGTTTGGTAATTTCTTTTGAAGTTGGTAGAAATGAGATAAAAAAAATGAAACTACAACAAGGAAACTAGACATTCTTATGGCTCATCACATGGCATGATTGTATTTTTAGGTATATTGGATGGCAATCATAGTTTCATAAAGGTCCCTTCTATGTGATCTAATGTTAGGATCTAGGATTGTTGCATGTGAATAATAACTTTTGAAATGATTAAATTGAATTTCTTTAAAATGTAATAACATAATTGAAATGCTTAATAAACATAACCATATTAAAGTGATGAAAATAACAGAAGAGAGAAAAGAGAGAGAAGATGAAACACAAGTTGATAACAAAGTTCACCAAGATGGCTACATCTCTGGGCCCCTCTCCAACAGAGCAACCGATCTTTGATTATGCTACAAATTGATTACAAGGCATCAACAAAATATAGTGTCAATTCTTCAAGAGTTTCAAAGTCTTCCTCCTTCTAGTGTAGCAGAGTAACACTCCTTCGATGCACAGATTCAGACACTCGGACTCTCCATACAAATTATCTCCATAATTCAAAATTCTCTCATAAGTCACCACCTGGTTCCCAAACTCCTAAACTCCCCCCTTTTTATACAAAAAGTTTTCCCAATATGGTTACTAACCATATTATTTACAAAATCAATCAAATCCCCCTTTTACACTTGTAAAAATATTTGAAAATCCCCTTATTTACAAAGATAATTTCATATTATCCCCTCACAAATCTTATTTTCCTCTTCAAAATTCTCTTAAACCCTTAAAAATATTTAAATAATCTTTATAAATCATTTTGATATTATTTTAAGCCATATATATTTTCATATAATTGGGATTTGACCTTTAAAATATCTTTTAATATCATCCACATTTTATACAAGCTCCTTATAATTACTTAAATTTGGGCTATATAGTTCATAGATTTATTAGGATTAACTTGGTTGTAATTTTGGAGGGTTTAAATCCTTGAAAATAGGGTTATTCGTTCTAAAGATTTTTTCTAAAACCCACCGATGCCCACTTCATACTCGACACCATTCAATGGTGGAGTGGAAAAGAGGATTTTAAGGAGTGAGAAGGCCACTCAGTCAACCCACACCCCTTTCCAATAAGGCAATTTAAAGATTTTGAACAACAAAACAAACTCACACCTAACATGTAATAGAGCGTATATTTTGGTGGGCTGGTAGGCCATAAAGATGGGAAGCGAGAGGTTAAGGGGTTGAACCCCATCCACATAATTTTAGCAAATAGAACTATTCCAACGAACCGAACCGTGGAGGAGAGAGATAAGGTGCCATGTGGCAATTGATGATTGGTCGAAGTCTGCCACATGTTAGCCTATCATTGGACCATGCCAATGCCTTATCACCACCTCGTCACTGTATAGACTACTGATTGTATGCCACGTGTCTACCCATGACTGGTCCACATCATCCGCTTGCCTTGTCACCATGCCATGCAAACATGTTGACATCATCATTTTGACTAGTCAACCCTTTTGACTAAAAATTTGACTTGGCATAACTTTGGCATACAGACTCTATTTTTGATGAAACGAACAACGTCAAAATCATGAAGAAAAGCTCTTCAACATGATGCCATTTTTCACCATTTTTGAGACGATCAATTTTTTCACCTTCCTAACTAGCCCTGTACCCTGTTTGACCCCAACTTTGATCGAGCATAACTTGAGCATATGAGCTCCTTTTTCATCCATTCAAGTTGTGTTGGGTTATGTTTTCTGAGCTCTTCAAGATGATGCTAAAATATGGGACATGTGGAACACTTCAATTTTTTATGACAAGTATCCACCTGGATCACTATGTTTGGAGCCTTAGCACAACATGCTTGTTTATTTAGATGTAGTGTTTGTGGTGTTGGATTGATTCTTAATTACATGTGGTGGCTTATCTTCTTGATTTGGAGATATTCATTCTACTTTCTCCTTTGAAGCTCCTAATTTTGTATTTGAGTAATTATGAATAAGTCATGGGTGATATTAATTAGGATATTGTGATCATGATGCCATGTGTATCTTGGTATCATGTTTAAGTTGGAGCTTTGGTAGTGATGTAGATTCATCACTTGGTGGTGGATGATCTTTTGTAGTGGTTTTTGGTGTCATAGAGGATCTCCTGGATCCTATTCATTGTATGCAATGAGATTTATTTGAAATATTGAGTTTTATTGCTAAGATATGCTTATCTTCACGTGATTTGGAGATGTTGACAAAATGTTACCATGGAGGACTCTTGAAGTATTTGGTTGAGATGACACTTATGATTTGATAGTTTGAAAAAATGATCCTTGTTTATATGATGGATTTTATTATTCTATGGTGGACTCTTGATTGTGCATTATACTCTTAGCATGATGCAAGTGATTTTGGGAGAAAATATATTCATTTGAGACATATGATACTCTTTTGAGGATATATAAACCATGACATCCTGGATAGTTCCTATTTATGGATTTGGACCTTTGGTGGTAATTTGTGGCAATATAATTGATGAGTGGTGTGATCATTTTACTTGTGAAATTCTAGTTATAGCAGTGTTCTATTGTATTTTGGTTGGCATCAAATGATTAATTATACAACTATTTAAGTTTTGGGTGAGGATAGAGATATCTTATTATTAGAGATCATGTGTTGAGATAGTTAGTCTTTGATGAGGTTCTAGTAGGAAGATCGAGGAGCCTACACCTAGAGTTAGATATGATTTCAACATGGACCTATTGAGGAGACTATTCTTGGAGAGATTAATTGTGCCTTGGTATATCTTGGAGGAGAGTTATCATTCCCCACTCTTAGTCCCCTCAACAATTAATCATCTAATAGGTATTGTCCCCTTGTTTTTTGATGCATTTTATTTCATGCTTTATTTTCTCATGGGAGTGAGTCGAGCTATGGATTTTAGTTTTAGATGACTTATTTGATGATTGCTTGGCATGAATTTTTTCCTTTTTCTTCTCATGGGAACAAGTCTTGAATATTGGATGTTAGTTCTAGAGGGCTTATTTGAGGAGTGTAGGGAATGGTTTTAGTCTTATTCCCTTGTTTTGGTAGTAGATACTAGGTTTGATAGTCCTTTGATTTGAGATGATTTCATCCTAGTTGGTCTATTAATTCACATTATATGTTTGATATTTGAGTTAAACAATTGGATGTTGACAATATTTTTCTATTTAGGATTTTGTGAAGGAGATCTTATTTGTCATGGCTTGGGCACTTAAAGGTGTTGGTAAAAGGAAATATTACATGGTTTTTATTTGTAGCTCCTCTCTACATGGTCTTGTCTTTCTTCTTAGAGGTTCATGTTCACATGAAATTAGAGTTGAGTTTTTCTTGGATACATTGTGATCACTATATTTGTAGTCATTAATTGTTATTGTACATCATTTTTTAAGTAATATTATAGAGGATCTTTAATTTATTTCTTCTATGGTATGGAGAATTTGGGAGAGCTACAAAGACTAATGGTGAGATATTTGCATTGTAGTGGTTTAGTTTGTAAGCTTGCATATCATTATGAATGTTTCTTAGTACTAGATGATATTGATAACATTAGCGACACAATTATATGTGAGTTGTATTGGTGGAATTTTGGATGCCTTGATTGACTCTAGATTTGATATTAGCAATGCAATGAGATTTCTAGTTTGTTTATGTTTCCTTTATTAGATATTTTCATTATACTAGAGTATTGAGGGTCTTGAGGTTTTTTATCACATGATTTTATTTTTACTTTGGAGGACTTCTTTATGTAGGATAGTGTATATATAGGGACTTTTCATCAAGATTTATATAGGATTGGATATGTTGACTTAAGGTCTACCTATTATGAAGAGTATACCTTGGTTTTGAGATATAGTTAGCTGGACGTGTTAGATAAACTAGAGTTGTGGTTCCTATTTTAGTTATAGTGATTAATTATTGTCAGCTACTTAGGTCTATTTGTTACCATTAGATTGGTGTTTGTGTCTAGATATCAAGTTGAGGTAGATTTATGCTTCTATATGATAGTGTGGCATTTATATTTGGATTGAATCTTATCTTTTATGTATTGGCATGATGGAGGATGAGATGATTCTTAGTTGAGATGGTGGTAACTTGGTTAGTGTTGTAGGTATCTTGTTGAAGCACATGGAGTACTTGGATGTCCTGATGGAAAATGTTGGCTATAGAAATTGTCCCCTTGACAATTGAGTTTACTTTTGGTCCCTTATGCAATGTATACAAGTGAAAAAATATTTGGGAAAGTGTGTTGTACACCTTGCATAATACTTATAGCATAACATTTAATTATGTTGCATCTAACAATTTTAGGGAAGTGTACACCACATAGGTTAGACATTCTTGGGGCCATTTGTATGTTTGTATGTAATATTGGAATAACTATTTAATATAGGTTGCACATTGAAAAACTATTTTTAATATTGGGAAAAACTAGTACCAATTGAAAAACATGATACCAAAAAGTAAATGAGGGGGACATAGTTTTGTAAGTTCACACTATTAGGAAGATATGGCTTAAGCAATACTACTTTGTAGTTTTGTGCAAGCTTATTTCTATAAAAAAACACGAGTAGTTGTTGAGATTGGTTGTCGTAACCTTTGGCTTTTTTCTAAGGTTAATTGGGCATCTCTTTTAAGGAAAGTAGAGGTGCGGAAACACTTTCCTAACGTCAAATCCATAGGGAAGAATGCAATGCAGGGCTTTTAATTTTCAAATTGCAATCTAATTAAGATACACATGAAAGATTTTCAGAAATAGAATAAAAAAACACACAGACAAATTGAACATTAGATTTATGTGGGAAAACCCTATCGGGAAAAAACCCACCACACCAAGCTGAACCTCTTTGTATTATAGTAACAAAAATTACATACAATTAGAAAGACAACTTTCTAGTGTTAATCACAGTAGCTTTACTCACTGTTTACCAATTACAGACCATGCTCTAATCAGTGTCGATTGAACTCACTATATTTTACAAATCAGAATCATTCTGCTTTTATTTAACACATTTTGATTTTCCTTCTGTGCATCCTTATCTGCCATTGCCAACTATAGACAATTTCCTTTCGAGCTTTGATTTTTCCTTGCATGTTTTTCTCCAACGTTGCAACTGATGTAGAAAACCAATCGTCATCCGTTTGAAATCCACTTGCTCTGATTGGTCCATGAGATGCCACATATGAAATTCAAATGGTCAGAGAAGCATTCAACTGTGTTCGCATGTCGGTGAGACACGAGAAGTGTCTCTCCGATGCTCAAAAGATTCATAATGGTATCGACATAAGTCTCAACAGTCGGCAGGACAACATAGCGAATGTCACATGTCACACCAAATCCATCGATGTCCATTTCATTCCTATTGGCAAGACTTTCCCTTATCGGCGAGACTCATATTGAATGCACACAAGTCATATCAAACTCAAAGAAACCATCGGAAAGACATACCAATCTCGCCAAGACCTCATATCAAAATCTTTAAGTCATGTCGGCATGAGCCATTCGGCATGACTATCGCTCTTCGGTGAGACATCATATCGACAGATAAAGCTTCCATTGAATGGTCTATCATTTTCGCCGAGATGCCATAGCGAACATCCAATGTCACCCCGAATGTCACATACTATCGGCAAGACTCATGTCTTTCGCCGTGACATTTCATCAAGCATCACCAAGTCTTATCGAGTTAGCAAGACTTATGCCCTTTCGCCGTGACATTTCTCCAAGCACCCAAAGTTATCCCAAAGACTGTCAGCGTGACTTATCGGTTTCATTGAGACCTCTCCCTGATGATCCATGTGTTAGCCCGATGGCCATAAGCTATCGGTGAGACTTACACCATTCACCAAGACTTCATGCCGAAGTCTTTGAAGTCACCGCGAAGACCCAACCTTGGATACCCATTCGGCGAGACATTCCAAGTCGGTGAGACCACATACCAACAATAAACCCTTCAGCCAAGTCTCCTCGACGCCTGATAAGATCACACTGTCGCCTGGGCAGAGATCTCCATTCGCCAAAAGGTCACGCCGAACACAAAAAGTCACAGTGATAGTCGTTTTCGACAAGACATCAACTTTGTCTTGGCGACATGACCCTATCAAGTAGATTTAGAATAGTTAGTTAGCCATAAATGAACAATGTCACAACGACTTTTCCCTTCAGGAGTTCCATGTCAGTAAGGATTGAGGCACATATTCCAACATCTCTTGTAGGCTGTGTATGTGAGGAGAGAAATCAAGGGTTGGGATGTGTATTTATATGCTTCTATTTTTCTTCTCCACATGGAGTGTAGTCTAAGAGCTTGATGTTTCAAAAGCCTTGCATTGAGGCTCTACAAGCATATTTAATCATTATTTGTGAGATAATATGTTTAGTGTGTGAGTGTTTTTGGGGCTAGAGTTTCCCTCATGAGAGTTTTTCTGTGTTATGCCTTGTGTCATCTTGATGGTATGTTTGTATATTCTTTTGCATTGTGGATTTTGAATACTTATTTGCATATTTTTCTGTTGTGGGGTTATGTGAAAATAGTTTATTATGGTTGTAAATTTCCTTTCGCAATGCCAATCTTTTAAAATCATTGAGTTTGCATATGAAACTTGTGTATCCATTATAAACACTAAGATAGATCAAGATCAAATGGAAGTAATACTATATATTCAAGAATAGAGATCCACATTGTCTCTTTATTATTTATAATTGTTCATTTATCTTGTATAGTAGCTAATTATATATTATGATGAACCAAAATTGATTGATACACAACATTTAAAAAAAAACTTCTACATAACACTTACATTAATGATAATACCCTAAAACATAAAACATAAATTCATCTCTGATTGTTTATATGAAATGACATAAAATGCTAACACATGTCAACGACACGTCATTCTAAAATTATAAAAAGTGATTGTAATCAAATTTGGAAGTGGATGTGCTTCTAGATGTTATTAAGCTTATTTATCCTTTTACAAATAAATAGTGGAAGAAATAATAAGTATAACCATTGACAAAAAAGTGTTACTTCAAATTAATCAATAAGAAATCATATGTATATGTAAGGAAATAAGTATACCTTAAATTAATTTAGAGTCTAATTAAATGATATAAATAGGGAATAGTAAATCAAACTTAAATAATGGAAAAATAATAAGTATAACCATTGGACAAAAATGTTACCTCAAATTAGTTAAATTATTGTGTTGAGATTGATAAATATATATGATAAAGAGTTTATTAAGATGTGATAAATTATGTTTGTTGCTCTTAGGTAATCATTAGCTAGTTTTTTGATATAGATTATGACTAATAATTGGAATCTAGCTTTGAAAATTGAATTAGCATTGTTTGAGAAATTACATTTATATTTTCAATAATGTTTGCTCTATTATTGGATTGGGCTTGTCCACAATTTGACACTCCTAATGTGCTTTAGTCCTCTACTCTTTGGTATTTGTGAATCTATAAAGATGAGTAGTGTTGAGAAGCACCTAGCAAAGATAATAGTGTACAAAGATAAAGTATTAAACTTCTTTGATAACTAATCATCCCCCATGATTGAGGAACAAGTTTCAATTCACACCATGTAGAAATGCAAGATTCCTAGATGATGAGTCAATTGTGTAAATACACTTGTATAAGTATTAATGCAATGCAAAAAAAATTATAATTCCTATGTACTTGATGACTCCTTGATCCCCTTGATGATTACTAATGATCGAGGTCTTGTTTAAAATTACAAGATCCATGTTGCTTAATTCAAAGTGTTGGGTGTGTAAGCCAATAAGTAAGGATTATATTCTTTGAAAGGATTGGCTTTAGAAAAAAAAGAAAATTAAATTGGGAGAGTTAGGCCACATGAGTGGTCTTGTCAAATGGATAGATCCATGCTTACAATCTAGTGTAGGGTAACATAAGCCTATTAAGATGGACTAATCCTATTTTATAGTGATAAATTGAACATATCAAGTTTAAAGTTAGGGTCAACATGCACATAAAAAAAGATAAAATATACATTAAAAAATATATTTATGACTAGATCAAAAGTTAGTATAAAACAAAAAATGAAATGACAAGCTATACACTTTTGTCCTTTACAATATAATATTAAATAATATAAATAATTCACATGGTTAGTAAAAAAATTTCTGTGAAGGTCAATGTTCAATTTAAAAGCATTCTCCTTATTATGCTTAATGTTGTTTAACCAATGACATCGCTGAAATATTTATCTTCTTTAGTGTATGCTTGAGCTAAAACATGTTCTAGTGATTGCTAATACATAAAAATGTGAATTCTAATGTTCCTTAGAAGATGATTAGTAGTATCATGTATTGGAGATTGAGTGTACAAATTTAGTCAATTTAAATACAAGAGAGAGATACCATCCATCTGAGTTGGAGTATAACATTTTTTAACATAAATACAAAAATATATTAAAAAAATTGATTACAAAGTAGGTTTGTCAGTCTTAAAAGACTCATGACACACCAACTCTAGAGAATCAAGAAAATTTAGATGGATTGACAATAGACAATTAGTAAGAGAGGAGAAACCCTCCAGCCCCATAGATAGGGTGTAAAAAAATTTCCCTTGATGATTGTACATATGTTGAGTTTCAAAAGTAATATTTTCCCTTATATTAAAAAAACAAGAAACACAATAGTAGGAATCAAGAATCAAGTGAGGCATTATTGTCAACATTTGAAAAATCACTAGTCTCTACTCATGTCCCATATAGGGAAATCTTATTTATTTCCAGTATTAGCCTTGAAGTCATTCCAATTAGAAGTTGGTTTGTCCAAAAATCAACAACCTAATTTCCTTCCCTTTTAGTTTGGTTCCATGAATCTTATTTTCTTTGAAAGATTTTGATTTCAAGTTATCTTTTACATGATACAAAGAAATATTTTTTGTTTATCATAGTCCATGACAAGGGTTTTAAGCACATATTCAAGCTTATCAAAGACAATAAGAGTCTCTTGAACTTCAAGAGTTTGAGAGTTATAAAAAATAAAGAGGGTTCTAAGTAGAAACGAAAGACTTACTTGGCACCAAAGGAACTCATATTTTGGATATTAGTAATGGCAAGAGGTAAATCCAAAAACCCCCACGAAAAACATAAAATCTTGTGCTATATGATCTCGCTTCTCATTGAAAAAGTTAGCACCTTGTAGTTTACTATGACTTTCTCGATCTTGCATTATTTCATCATTCCCTTATTTGCTACCATCATTTCCTCATTTCCATCTTGATCATCTAAAATCTAGTGATTATTTCTCCCAAGATAACAACCATATTATTATTGTGAATATTGACTTTGGATCCTTTAGGAGGAGAGGTTGAGCTTTACCTTTCCTACGAGCCATGGTAAAACCGTCAACGTTAGAAGGACCAACAATAGACCCTTGATTATTTTGTTGAATTTGCTGTTTACCCTTTTTGTCCTCTTGTGGCAATTTCTTAGAAGAATCTTATGAAATTTAAGTTGGGAATGGTCACAAAATAGATGTCCATAATGATAACATTCCCTATTTGAAAGGAATGACTTCATAATCAAATATTTGATGACAAACAAAATATCCCGCTTGAATATAAGATCTTTCGACAAGGGATTATTTAAATCTAGTTCAAGATAGATTCAAACATAACTAGAAATTTTTTCTACTTGGTAATCTATGAGGTAACTAGATTAGAACCCAATGAATCACCCAAAACTTTCAAGCAATGTCTTTCCAAAAAATCAATACAAAAGCAAATAAATGAATTTCAATCAAGTGAAAGTTCAAAGTTGTGTCACTCTTGAGACCAACTTATCAATAGAAGAAAACCAAACTTACAAAGACAAAAATTAACACATGCAAGATTAAATAGCAGCATACACAAACTACCCTACAACGTGCAAGCACTCAGTTCACTGTTCAGTGAAAACGCTTTCGCACACCTATCAATGACTGTTAAATATTTATTCAAAAAGAACCAAATTGAAGTACACCATTAAAAACCAACTATTGTCACTCTAAAATTTCAAATATTTAAAGATAAAGAAAAATGAAATCCCACTTTTTCATCCGTTCTCTTTGCAACCAAGTGCAAGAATTGGCAGCCATACATCACAAACCATAATTGAACATATACTCTCTACGTAAATATAACATGCATTCCCAACTCTTTCAACTTAAGATTGTATAGGTAGTGAAAATGGCCAAATAACAAAATTGCCACTGGCCTGTGAATTTATTGAAAACTAATTATACAAACATTAACAGTGCATACGCAACCAATTCACGTTATAATATCATCAAAAGTCATACACTAAAATTTTATAAATTGTACCATGCTTTATATCAAACCCATCTGTTTACGTACTACAGTTTCAAAACACATGATCTAAATTGTCGGAGTTCAAAATTTCAGAATTCACGATTCTTCATTATTTTTAATTTAATTCATGTGGAGAATGACCTGAGCTCCATATTGGGGTTTAAGCATGCCCGGAAGGAACGGTGCGTGGATGTAATTAGGTGAAATCACGAAGGAAAACCGTTGAAGAATCATGGCCAGTACTACTTTGGCCTCTAGCAGTGCAAAGTTTTGTCCAATGCAAATCTTGGGGCCTAATGAAAATGGCATGAATGCAATTGGATGCGTGGCCGCTTTTGAGATTCCTTCTCTG
Organism: Sequoia sempervirens; assembly: GCA_007258455.2. NCBI lineage: Eukaryota > Viridiplantae > Streptophyta > Pinopsida > Cupressales > Cupressaceae > Sequoia > Sequoia sempervirens. Next base: position 56,508 of record VDFB02072454.1, read on the forward strand.
AAACGCTCTGGATTGAACTCGTGCACGTTGTCTCCCCAAAATGATGGGTCATGGTGCATTGCAAGGATTGGAATCTGAAGTTGAGTACCTGCTGGAATTGAAAGTCTGCCAAGCTTTACTGGCTTATCCGTTTGTCGGAGCAGTGCCACTACAGGTGGATAAAGTCTCAAGGATTCATTGAAAATCATCCCCATCTGCATAGTAAGGGTACATCATTTATTAATATACTGATCAAAGTTTGTCTTAATAGTTTTGAGGAATACACGGACTAACTGCAGACCCTCCTCTGCTATTTATTCCAGCATTTCAAATAGTTTAAATAGAATACTATGGAAACCAAACATGTTATAGACCATCAAGGAGACAAATGAAATCTAGAGACAAATGAAATCTAGATAAGGTTAATGCTATTTATTCTTACAATCTTTAGGCCATTCACAGTGTCTGCATTTGGAAAATCGTTTTTCCCGCACACTTCTAAGACCTCCTTACGTGCTAGTTCTTGCCAGTCCTGATGCATTCCCAACAAGATCATGGTCCATGTCAAGAGGATTGTTGTAGTTTCCTTTCCAGCTGTATAGAAAGTTATGCATTCAAATGTTTATAGCATAACATTTATAAAGCATTCATTCTAGCCATTGTATAAGCTTGATACATATCATTAGACTTGAATTGAGATTTCACATGAGAATCGACAAACAAATTAACAAAATTCAAATGCTTTTCATTATCAATGTGCATACATATCATATAAGAGTCTGATAATTATAACAAAAATGCCCAAAGGCTCCAAGTCTCAACTATGAAATGACATGATAAACATAAAACTAAGAAAATATATGGCTGTCCTGTGTCCCTAATCAGCAAAAGGTAGGTCTAAATCAGCATTTCCCTCGCCATTGGAGCTCAAGTCTAAGTCATTGTTAGTGTCCATGTCAATAGAAGGGTCTGCCTCAACCAATGGAACCCCAACCAATCCCTCATGTGCATCCTCCTCCTCAATCTGCATAGCATCTTTGGGATTAACATCCCAATGTAAGGCTGGAATTTGACGATACTCAGTAGACTGGCAACCCCTGTAGCTGCAAAGTACTGTGTATAGCCATTGACTTCTCCGATCGTCTAGAGGTAAGGTTGTTCCTCTTGACTAATTGGATGAAGCTATATGTGGACCAATATCTCTCTGCAGTAGAGGAACTAGCAACCTGTGAAAGAAGACAAATGGCAAGTACTCTCAACTCCGATGCATCCTTCGCATGCCACGTCCACCATCCAATAGGGTCGGTTTGAGCCAATATGGCTCTATTTGTCCTCACCTTTGATTTTCCAAAGGTTGGACCACAAAGATTGGCAAATGCAAGCCACTGTGTGCAAAGTATAGTAGATTCCTTTGAAGAATACATTTTTGTAAGGGCCCTCTTTCACCTCTTCATCATGAGATGGAGGCACTCTCCTAGGTCTCAGTGCATACCATTTGGGATTGAGAGCATATGCTGCCATTTGAAGCTTGCTTGATCTGTTCAAACATGCTATCAAAGGTCTCATAAATCTCTCCAAGGCTAGGAGAGTCAGTATCAGCATATCTAATCACTTGCCTATTATAGGCTAGATGAAGGAGCAAACATATCTGCAAGTGCAAACAAGTTGTACAAAAATTAAAATCAGCAATATTAATTTTCTTACCTCATTGTGGACCACTAGTCATCATCAAGGATTTTTTGTTTCAAAGTTCTTCCCTCTAGTGTGCTTGACTCATGCCATCTACCCCACTCTACATTGACCACCATTAATTGTAGAGCCTCTTGGACCTCAATCATCCTCTCCAATAAAATGAAGTAGTTGGCATATCTAGTCTCCACGGGCTTGAGGAATTCCTTCTTCAAAAATGTTCTAAATAAAGCAAGTGAAGTGTGATGGTTGCAAATGAACATTTGCACATCTCTAGCCTTTGCAACCATTGCCTTCACCCAATCTATCTTCCCAATATCCTTCAAGGTATTGTTCAATGCATGCACGGAATAGGGGGTCCAAAAAATGTGCTTATAAGCACTCTCCACCATCAATGCAACTAATTTACACACACAGGCTGAATCAGTCACTACCTACACAACATAGAGGCTCCAACCTCCTCTATGGAATCTCTCAAAATCTGAAATTGGAAGGTTGCATTATTCCTTTTGCTCGAACAATCTATAGCTCTAAGAAAATAAGAGCCTGCTGAACTATTGACAATGAGATTGATGAGTGGCTCATGTTTGATATCGGTCCACCATCCATGATTATGGAGCAGCCATCTCTCATCCATGTTTGTCTCATATCCTCCATCAAAACACTCACCTTGAAGTACTCTCTATCAAGAAGGGTGGTGTGTAGCTTAGTTTCTCAAGGTGGAACATATGAGGGACCAGCAGCTATAATATTTTTTCACATTTGTTTAAAATATGGTGAATGTGAGACATGAAATGGTATGGCATTAGCATAAAAAAAATTAGCTATAGAGGAATCAACCCCATCCCGCACATTAATATTAAACATATCTGCAACATTCATACTTTTCTTCTTTCCCCTAATAGAACCCTCTGCCACATGAGATTGAGAAGCAACATCCATTGATCCTGTAGGCATTCCCACACTAGGCTGCAAACTCTCCATTGAAACCCCATTACCTAATGCCTCCCCCTCCATATGCAATCTAGTTGCCTCAATTTTTTCAGCTTGGGTTATTTTTCTACAACTTTTCATCCCTTGACCACCTATCCACAAAGGATGGCAATAAACTCTCATATAGCTGCCCCTATATTGTTTGCCACACAAATGACACTCCCATACTCTACTACCCCCCAAACTCTTTTTCTTATCTTTATCAACTCTTGTTGCAAATTGTTGTAGAGGCTTTTTGGGGTTAAATGAGCCTTTTGCATATTTTTTGAGGGTTTTGGATGGACATTCAAATGGGTTTGAACTTGTTGACCCTGCTCCACTCCCACTCTCTAAACACCCCCCAATGTTTGCCATATTTCTAGGTCTACTTCTTTCTTGTATTTGAATTTCAACATCCTCACTATCACTATCACTGCTGCTCATGATTGTTTTTTATAAAATTTCTGATTTCAAAGAGCTGCAATTTCAAATAAAATAAAAACCCACAATGCCCTTTCTATGTGTTGAAAATTAAAAAAAAAACATGAAAAAATAAAAAACAAATTGCAAATACCAAAGAAAGATGAAAAACATACCTCTAATATGGTGGAAATGATTCCCTAAACTCCTCTTCAACCTATTGTTCTCTCCTTCACTTAGCTGCTCTTATTTTGCTCTCCTTCACTTCAAAATGCAAATGTAAAAATGAGGTGTTTTTTTTTCATTTTAGGGCATATAATAGACTTAGGTTTAGTTAAGTGGCATGGGGGAGGGGGTAGCGGTCCTTGTGGGCCCGCCCATGCCTTTTCTTGCTTTTAAAAAACTCACTTTTTTTAAAAAAATGCATTCAAAATATGGCTGGGCCATAGGGGATGGCTAGCTGTACCCGGTATGATTGAAAGATGTTCTGGCCATGTCGAGTATGGCTAGCCATCCCCTAAGTCCCCTAAAACTAGCAAAAAAGTCCCCGAAAAATTTCCAAAACTTGGCGAAAAGGGATGGCTAGGGGACGCTTCCTAGCCGTCCTTGCATCCCCGTTTCGTCCCTAGTATAGGTATGAGCCAAAAAAGGCAAGGGACGCATCCCCGTGGAGCATAGGGATAACTATAGTTAGAGAAATCCCCTCTATAAACCAATGATTTTATCTAGAAAGAAGGATGGATCCTATTTCTTGTGCATTGACTACAAAGTGGTAAATCAATCACCATCAAGAACAAGTCTATGAGTTGCATGGAGCTTGTTGGTTCTAGTTTGGTATGATTTTGCATTAAGCACCAATATTAACTATTTTTGTAATTAGATGCACCATGAATAGATAAGAACATACTACATAGATAAAGCATAGAATTTATAGGAATATAATATTTTACCTCTTTATAAGTATGGATTGCATAATAGGATATTTGGTTAGCTTTTGGGAGAAACAATGCACTTTTAGGCTGCCTACTCTCTAGAAGAATTTGTAGTAGTAGTTGCATGAGAACTAACAGTAAACAAACACGGATAAAGTCGGCATCTTGTGTTACATGACATTCAAAAAGTCCCAAGGCAAAGGAGTTGAGCCATTAATGAGAATAGATGAGAATAGTCTCATTTGCATTTATATGTTTGTGTGTAAAGGACATAATTTATGTCTTTAATATCCTTGAATTTTTATATCAATCTACTGTATAGATAATAAAATTTTGAGGAACCGGAAACCTTCATTTGTTTGAATTGAAATTTAATTTTTACATTATTGTTACTGTGTTGAAGTCAACTTGACATTGGAAAAATCAAGTTTATATTTTTAGCAACTTAGTTAGGAGTTAGTTTACTGTAGGGTAGTTTGGAAAGAAGTACCAGAATGCAATACTTATATATAAGCATTTAAAATATACTTTGTAATCACCAAATTTTTAATAATTATATTTTATATATGTTTGTTGTGCATATTATGGGCTAGAATTTTTTTACAATAATTTTGTTTGCATTTTTCAACATGATATTAGAACCAATTGCTAAAAATCTTTCTGTAATTTCTTCCATGCTTAAGAATTCTCCTTCTAAAATCATTGAGGGTGCATTTTTATGAATGCACAAGCAGAAATTGTGTTGAACTTTTAATTTGTTTTCTTGCTGTTGCATTACGTTCTGGGATGAAAATGGTGTGCCATTTTTAATTTTCTGCTGCTGTGTTGAAGTTTCTATAGAGGCATCAATATTGGCTGGTAAACAATGTTGGAAACAATTAATTTGTTGTTGGTTCTCCCTACTCAAATTTCTTTATCTTCCAAGTTGGGATGTTGGGTACAGCAGATTGTTTTTGAAGACTCTTTAGTTATTTGTCAATGTTGTTGCAAAGTGGGTCATGCCACCACTAGTTGCTCGAACAGCAACAAACACCAGCCCGTTTGGAGGAAAAGGGAACTTAAGCCTGCTGCTGCTGATGAGTGTTCCTTTTCCTTTGAGGATACACAAAAGGATGATAACAGGGGGAAAGCTCCTATTGACGATTCTGCGATGGATTTCTCTTCAATGGTTCTTAGTTTGGATAAAGATTCTGCTGGTGATATTGAAAATCTCTCTTGTTCCAAAAAAAGAAGTTTAGGGCAGTTGGATCATTGTAATAGGATTAAGCAAAAATCTTTGGCACATTTTGGTTTCAAACCACCCTAAATTTGGGTTGGTGGCTGCATGTTTATGTAGCGTCCTAGTTTTTTGTGCATTGTTTTTTCTCTTTGGTTTCTTGCTGTTTTGTTGTGCTTAATGCCTATCTTTTCTGACTTTTGTACAAGGATCTGGGCCCTTTCAAAATCCCTGCTTACCTTATCAAAAACAATTAATTTGTTGTTGCTTAGAGGCTGGTGGTAAATTTTGTTTATATATTGAAGTGTTTTCATCTATAAGCCTATGATGGATGCCTATGTGTAGGTGTGGAGGTTTTGGTAATAAATAATTTATTTTTATTTTTATTTTGAAGTGGCACATGATTGAATAATTGAAAAGACATTATTTTGAAAAGATATAGAAAATTCAAAGAAGGGAATTTTTAGTTTTGTATAAGTGCTTGAATTTTTGATACACTCAAAGAAGTATGAGGTGAAATTGAAAAGTTTGTATAAATATTATCTCTTTAAAGGGCATAGTCACATCATTGAAAAAGGTGAATGCTTATTTTTCTTTGGAGATATTTATCTTGTTGTCATTTTAAAATGTATTTTATATAGATGGTTTATTAGAATTTTTTGGTTGGAGATAGTTTAATTGTACGTATGCATTTCAGTTAAACCCAACATCTTATTGCACTATAAGCTTTAAAAATATGTGTGGGCTTTCAGAGATTGTAGTACTACCTCTGATTCTACCTTTGAAAGGTACGAACAAACAAGTGTCAAATTGGAGGATAGAGGAATCTCATCATCTTGAGCCAACTTCTTGCTTAGAGATGGTGCTTTGTATGAGAAGTATTTTTTTTGTTTTTTGTGTTCTTTTGTTTGGAAGCTGATAGTATTGAAGAATTCATATATTGTAATTTTTCTTTTTGAAGACAAGAAGGGATTCGGTGTAAACTAATATAGATTGTTTCCTAGATAGTTTGGGAGTCCATGGATCTTGAGAAATATACCTTTCCAAGGCTCATGAGACAACTTGATGGAGCACTATGGATGTAACTCAGCATGGATTGTTGTCCAATAATTTGAAAGATTTATGATTCAGGAGTTCAACAAGGTGGTAATCTAGATACTCAAGAATTCAGCTCGGTAGCTAAACCCTTCTGAGGGTTTACAAGGCAGCTTGATGGAATTCTACTTGGTCCAAGAATTATTTTTTCAAAGGAAAAATTCTAAAGAATACGTATTTGTGTGTTTTTATCGACATGTTTTGTCATGTGTTATGTAAACCTTAAGGAGGGTGTTGGAAAAATTAAGGTTTACATTTTAATAAAGTCACTTTAGTGACTTAAGTTAATAATTAGTTGAGATTTAGTTTCCCTTAGGGTAGTTTAGAAAGTTGTATGGGAATGCAATGCTTATATACAAACACTTACACTATGCTTTGTAATCATTGAATGATTAATAATTATATTATATATATAGCTGTGTATATTAGAAGTTAGATTATTTTTCTTTTAACAATAATTTTGCCTGCATTTTTCAACACTCCAACATGCTAAAATTCTCTGTCTTGGAGCTAGACTATTGTGGTGTCAACTCTGCTATGTTGAAATTATCTTATTCCACTTCATCAATATCTCTAATTGTAATATAATTTTTATATCATAAAGTCACTTGAGTAATAAAATAATATTATATTCTAGAAGCAACCTGGAGGTGATTGAGAAATCTTTATAAGGAGTTGTTGGTTGGGCATTTGGACATACTTGATTTGGATTTCATATCTCATTACCAGATTGGTAAGAAGCTGAAGCTAAATGCTTAGCTTGCCTGATAGTTTGAAGACTCTAAGGTGCCAAGTTCGGTTGTGAAAGAACAACCCTAGCTCGAGTGTTGAGAAATCCATCTAGGGTTTCTATATTGTCCTTATTTGGAGAATTTATCAAGTGCAATAGCTGATGTATTATTGCCCTAGCTGAAAAATTATGATAGCTAGTTTATTATCACATGATTAGTGCAACAGCTGAGGTATTGTTGCAAATAAACTTTAAGAACTGGATACTTGCGGTAGCTGTTGTATTACTGCAATAATACTTGTGGAGAAGTTCATTCTTGAAGATTTGATATTATCATAATTTAATGGTCATTAGACCAAATTATGATACAAGGAGGAATCGATTGTAAAGATTATATTCAACCTTGGAGAAGTCAGAATTAGAGATCATCTTCAGCTGCAAGAAGATATTCTATTTTGAGGAAAGTGTTTCTCAGATTTTGAAGAATTCGATTTGGAGGTCTAGTGAAGACATCAACTATGGTTGGCAAATATCCACAAAGTCAAAAAAGACGTGGAAGTTGCTTACACAGAAAATAAAACAAATAATAGGAAAGACAACTTTGAAGAATAGATTGTATTTGGAAGCTAGTTCCATATTTGATCGCCGCTACAGGACAAAGAAGTAATGCCACAAGTCTGGAAGAATATCAATGAAAAATTAAGAGCTAGTTTTATATTCAAGGGCATCCACGTCACTTATTGGAAGCACTCAGATAAGACAAAGGTGATTCAAAAGTATTTTAGAAATTGATATTACATTGAGGAGCCATGTCACATGTTGCATTTGAGATAGGACGAATCTAAGAGAAGACAAACAAAGTCGTTATTGCTGGAGAGGACGACATTTGTCAAAGAGACTATATTAGAGGCGCCTCATTCTGTAAGTCGAATATATTATATCCAAAACTATTGCCAGGCTCAAAAGGAACAAACTAAATCGCTAGGTCAGCCGAGTATCACTTTATTAAATTAATTAAATATAAAGTTACTTGATGATTTTAATTTATTGAAATAATTTTATAAATAATTAATTTAATACTTTCTCCAATTCGGGGACATGATAGAGATAGAAAGGTGGCATTGCATGCATCACTTCAAGGTACAAATAACTCTTAATGCTTATCTTGGAAGCATTTGGTTATGTTTTTGCCTGGTCATGTTTTTGGTTAGCATTTTTGTCTTGGGTGATTTGTTGCTGTTTCCCATAAATGACACAGTTATTGGTTGTTTATAACAGCATATTCCTTTGCATCTGAAATCTTTGAAAAGAATATTCTTATATCATGTGGGTTTGTCTTGACTAATATTGACCACTATGTTATTGATATGGGAAATAGGGGTAGCCCAATGGACATCGCTCTCATTGATGAAACATACATGCATTATAAGGAAAAACATTTATAAGAAATATTAATTGCAAAATTGCAACTAATTGAGTAGTAAATGAATGGAGAGAAGTGTTGATGTAATAGCAGCGGGAGATATCTTTCTCTCTAATTCGAGAATATTAAATATTAAACAAATAATTAGTAAGGTAAGTCGGCCTTAATTACAAATTATGTTTTATATTTTATATTTCTTATAGGAGGCCAACCTATATGAAGAGTCACCTTGTTTTGTATATATACAAGGTGAGGATGTTTCATCAAATTAACAATTCAATAACTTCAAGTTCACACCTTAGCAACAAATCAAACTAATCAAGGAGGATCATATTCTTTTGTATCTTTGCATCAGGAGTGATGCTAGTATTCATTGTAATAATTCAGCCTTGAGTAAGGCCAGACTTGTAAGCAGATTTATGCTCTTATTCATTCAATATATTGGAGATATATTTTGCTGGGTTTTTCTCCCTCGATTAGGAGGGTTTTCCCAGGGTAAAAGTGTTGTGTTTATTATTCATGAGTTGCATTTTTCTGCTTATTACATTTCTGATCCTAAAACTAACAAGAAGAATATTGGAGCAATCTACCTAAGGAAAATAAAAGAGTCTGAACATGTAATAAATATATTTTATTAGCTGTAAATGTAAATTTTGTTAAAAAAGATTGACATTTAGATTCATACTAGATGATGGTGATTGTCTTGATGGATTCATTGTCACTTATTTCTACTGTTTTTCTTTTGAAGTGGTATTTGTGCTAACCTGAATCATGATACAAAAATGTAAACTTTGTTAAAAAAGATTGACATTTAGATTCATCCTAGACGATGGTGATTGTCTTGATGGATTCATTATCACTTATTTCTACTGTTTTTCTTTTGAAACGGTATTTGTGCTAACATGAATCATGATACAAAAATGTAAACTTTGTTAAAAAAGATAAGACATTTCGATTCATCCTAGACAATGGTGGTTGTCTTGATGGATTCATTCTCACTTATTTCTACTGTTTTTCTTTTGAAACGTCATTTGTGCTAACATGAATCATGATACTGTTATGACCTTTTCACACATTGCCCCATTCAAAATGGGGACCCCCTAATTTTTGCTTCATTCTGGTCTTTTGGCTTTGGTTCTCTCTCTCTCTCTCTCTCTCTCTCTCTCTCTTTTCTGCTGTCTGCCTTTCGGGGGACATGCCTGCCATTGAGTTTAAGCGTGAAATTTGGCCAAGTCGGTAGAATTAGGGTTTTGAACTTTCCAACCTATTTGTGGTCAAACGAGGTGAATAAATTGAAAATAGAGATTAACATTGGTGTCAGTATGCTTCCAGTAGGCTCTTAGTAAAATTTCATCAAATTCTGACTACTTACTATTTTTAGTAAGTGTGCAATTCTGGGTATTCTCTCAGCATTTTCTTGAAGTTTCGACAATCACATTGCATCCAGAACATATCAAGCTGCTCACTGGCAAATTTTGAGCTAAAACAGATGACTTACTATTTTTAGTAGTTCAGCTTCCAGAGCAAACTTCAGGGTTTATATGCAGAGTTTTTCAATGCATGTATAGAGATTCCTTATGGGTTTTTAGAGACCTTCACGATGGTGTAACATGCAAAGTGAGATAATGACTTTCAGAATTCAGCCTTCAGAGGCTATTTTTGGGGTTTGCATGTCAAGGTTTTCTTTGCATGTCTGATGATTCTTTATGGGTTTTTTGAGAGCTTCGCAGTGGTGTGACATGCAAAGCAAAATGATCAGTATTTAGTGACTTACTATTTTTAGCAGTTCCATTCCGACAATTGCCCAGCGCATCAGAACCACAAACAGGGTGAAGTGCAACAAAAATGAGGTCAAACGGAGGTCATTTGATATACATGCAAGTCAAATTAGGGTTTCTAGCTTCGGGACCCAAAAAGAGGGTAAAAAGTCAGAATTTTCAAAAACTGGTGTATCCCACTGCGTTTAGCATCTTTCGAGCTATCCACCGGTAAAATTTGAAGGCAAACAGAGCACTTACTATTTATAGTAAGGCATTCCAGAAACTGGCTAAAAATAGTAAACCAGGGTTAGGCACCAGTGTCAATAGGCAGGTCACCTGGTGAGGAGCACGTCATTCGAATTTCAAGTCAAACAGAGTTGTGGAGGTCTCAAAAACAAACAGTTACTATAAATAGAAAAGTACCTTCATAAATGGGCTATTTTTAGCAGGCTAGCTCAGGACGGCAGTGTGAACAGGTTGACAAGGTCGCGAAGGTCCTATGTTCAAAATTTCAAATCATTCCGAGCTTCAGAAGTATGGAAATCAGAAGACTTACTATAAATAGCAAGACATGGAGAAGTTGGCAAAAGGAGGGAAAAACGCCTAAGTCTGGAACTTCATCCTCCTCCCCTCCCAAAATGCGCCCACTTTAGCTGGAGAGCAAGCCAAGCATGAAAAATATTCTAAGTGTTTCATCCACCTCTAGGGGTAAAATGCTCCCATTCAAGCTAGGGAAGAAAGTCAAAAGGTCAAAGAAGTGAAATGTCCTCCTATGCTCAAATGCGCCCATGCAAGGTGGTGGTTAGGAAAAGTGTTCTAAGTAGGAATTTCATCTTGCAAACCCCATCAAATGCGCCCTCACAAGCAAGATGGTTGAAGAAATTTCTAAGGCATTGAAGTCTCGTCCTACTCATGCCTCCAAATGCGCCCTCAAGAAGAATGAAGATGTTTAAAATATTCTAAGTGTTGAATATCCTGCTCATGCCTCCATATGCGCCCTCAAGGTGATGGCATGCAAAAATTTCTAAGTGTCAAGCTTATCCTTCACCACCTTGAAAATGCGCCCATGCTTCAAAGCAAGTCAAAGAGTCAAACGTGTTGTTGGAGGCTTTATCCTTTACTCTATGCTAAATGCGCCCATGCTAAACAAGGAGTCCAAGGTGATCAAAGGTGGCGTTGAAAAGTTTATCCTCCTTCATACATGATATGCGCCCAAATCAAGGCATGTAAAGACAAAATACCAAGGGCGTTGAAAGTCAAGATCCTCCTCTATATCTCAAATGTGCCCAAGTTCAAAAGGAGGTCAAAGGTGTTGAGTAAATATTGCTAAGGCATTGAAATGAAGTTTATCCTCTGGGACACATGAGATACGCCAAGGTGAAGGTAATTTAAAGAGTGAAGAGCTTAAGGCGTTGGAAGCTTATCCTTTACACTATGCAAATTGTGCCCAAAATCCATAATGTGAAGTAAAATGTGCTAAGCGTTGAAATTTGAAACATCCTTCAGGGCAAGTGAAATACGCCCAAGGCGTTAAATTATATAAGTGAGTTGATAATAAAATTTCCTCACCACTGGCAAAATGATTGTAGAGGAATGAAAATTTTCTAAGGCAAAAAAATTAGAAGTGATAAGTAATTTAATTTTTTTTTTTTTCCTTAGGCACAAAGTGTTCTTCCTTAGGAAAAACACTTAAGTCTAATGAAGGGTGATGAAATTTCTCGAGGTATGAACAAGATTGCAAGTGAAGAAGTCAGAGGATGCTAGCTGCATAGGGTCAATGAGAAATTTCAAGTCAGAGCAAAGAAATATTCACAAGTGTGAAGAACAAGAGTAAATTTGTTGAAAATCATTTTTTTCTAAGGTTTAAAAATTCAAAAAAATTAAATGAACTCATTCGTTGTATACCCATGAATTCAACATGTTCTGAGGAAATTTTTCTTCTGGGTATTTAAGATCTTCGACAAGGAGTTGATTTTAAAGTCTTCTGCACTTCGCCAAGGCCTTCAGGATGAAGAATTTAATTGGCACTTGAATTGTGAAATTTTCCTGAGGAAAATTGAATAAAATGTGTTTTTGAAGGAAAAATGTTTTAGACAATGAATTTGAAATTGTTTGCCTAGATGATTTTGATTGAATTCTTCGCGGTATGAATTTTCCAAGAGTCAAAGGTGAAAAGTTGAATAACAGAGCCCTGGCTGGTGAATTAAAATTTGTTAAAGAGTGAATTTAAAATAAATATTTTTTGAAAGTGAATTGAAAATACGCCAGTCAAAGTTGAAGTTCTAGAAGGTCAAGATTCCAGGCGTCAGGAGACAAGTGTTAAAATTTCCAAAGGAGGGAAATTCGAATTCCTACTGGAAGTAGTGGAAATTTAATGAGTTAGCTAAAATTGGCCTCCTTCTAGAATTTGATTTGGCTATAAGAATTGAGAGTTTTTTCATTCTTCCTCACAAGCTGAAGAAATTTGAATTTGTTCTGAGTTTGAAGTTGCAGTGAGTGACTTAATTGAGTGTGAAGTTTGAAGTTGCAGTGCAAGTGAGAAAGTCGATTTGAGAAGAAGAAGACTGTTGAAGGCTGAAGTCTAAGTTTGTGGCTGAATATTGAAGGATGACTTGGAGTTGAAGAAGGTTGCTGAAGTGCAAAAATTGCTAAGTCTTTCAAAGTTGCTGAGAGTGTGAAAGTTGAACAATTTTCTCAAGTGTGTGAAGTTACTGAAGCTTACTTGTTGAAACTTTCTAAGTGTTGAAAGTTCAAAATTGTGAAGGAGAAGTGAGGTTTGCAAATGAGATATGAATATTGCAACTTCTCAAATTCTTGAAGTCGACTGGCAGCCCCTACATGATATTTCATTTATTTTCTAAGTTAATTTGCTGATAGTTGTTTATTGTTTTGCATGATGGCTGAAGTAAGAGCAACTGGTAGAGACAACAATGGTGCTTCTAGGCAGGCTGTAATCAAGAAGCTGAGCAAGCCTTTCATGCCGGAGTCAAAGTTTATCTCGAAGTTGGGCAAGTTGGCTGACACCAATTTGGGCTCTTTCAACTTGGAGAATTTCAAGAATCGAATGCTGGGGATTGGTGGTCACCAACCTTTTATCACTTCGCACAACATTGTTCGAAGTGGACTATTTGCAACTGTTGGATTCCCACTAGCTATTCAATGTTCAAAGCTGATGATGGAGTGCACTAACTGCTATGAGCCTGACCACAAGTCAATTGTTTCACCAGATGGTCAAGTGTTTGCCAACCTCACTCCTGCTGCTATCGGCGAAGCTTTTGTAATCCCAGCACACAAGAAGATGATTTACAAAACAAGAGAGTGCACTGAGCGAATGCATGCTTCTACATTCGAGAGATGTACATAGGCGATTAATACTTGCTAGATGAACAAGCCTAGGCCCTCTCGTACGAAGCTGCCAAGGCAGATTATATCAAATGATTTGAAGTAGTCGTACTGTGACCTAATCATGATGCTGAGCAGAGTTGGAGGTTGTCCTCAGGCGTTCATTTTTGAACCGTGAATGTTTTATTACATCAATCCCGTGCTGGAAGGAAAGGAGCACATCGACTGGGTTGTGATAATTAGTGATAACTTGCATGAAAAGCTCCTGAGTCTGAGAAGAACGAAGACTTTTTATGTAATGCCCCGCTGTGTTAACCCCAAAGGACAACCAAATACCACAGAATTTTTTTTTTTGAAAGAGAAACATTACATAAGATGATTATGAACATACATTATATAAGATGATCATAATATACATTATATGACAAAACTAGTCCCTTGGGGTTACAGGGTTGCATTACACGTAAATCTCCCCAACCAAAACATCGTTAAAGATAAAGCCCAGAAGTTAACAATAGAAGCATACATTCACAAGATATCATAATCATACAACCATCCATAAGCAATAGCGATGGAAAAGATACATACATCATTCTATTACAATTCAATTCATAGTTTTAATATTACAATTGTGGGGCATATTTCTACAGATACAATACATTAGGAATACATTACAATATTACATAATGCTTCCCTTATAACAACGGGAAGAGTACATCAAGTACAAAAATAATTACATCAATAAAGAATAAGGTACAAGGCACAAAATAGTCTTCAACCAAGTGAAGCTTTGGAAATTCTGTGTCCGCTTTCGCATCACAAATGCAAACTGGGAACCCAATGGGTGCATAGCACGTTCCACCCAACCACGTGGACCTGAAGGTCCACCCCTCGTGCTAGAAGTGACAAGAAAGACCCACAACCAAGACAAACAAGCAGAACAACCACAAGACAACACCACAAGAGAAACCAACATAACAAACAACACTCTCAATGACTACTTACAAGGTGATTGCTTTCAGAGGCATACAAAGGGAAACTCAAGGGATACTATGGGAGAGTTTCATCGCACGGTCCTATCATGGGTTATCCTGGCTGCCTCTCAATAAGCGCCGACCCCCATCTATGGTTATCTTGGCTGCCTCACACTAGGCACCGACCCCATAGGGTGACTCATGCGGGACCACTAGCCTCTCATGAGAACGAGGTAGCGATCTTGCTGACCATGGCCTTCTCAGCCCACCCTTAGTCTATGGAAGCACTAATTGCGAGGGTGAGGTATCTTATTTATCTTTAGTTTATGTATCCTACCCAAACCCACTAGTACATTTTGTTAGGTTTTCACTTATTTAACCAACTCTTTGATGGGTTATCCAGGCCGCCCCTTTGTGCGCCGACCCCCATGGAGAACCACTCTCTCTAATAGCCCTAAAACAAATCCAAGTCATCAAGGGGTGTACCAAAACAAAAAGAGCACTAAAACCACAAAACCAGTGTACCTGCGAGGCATGAACCATCTCGCCAAAGTTGTTTACAAAGACAATCTTGATACAAGGTTTGACCCACACATGAAACTCAAAATTAATAGTAAGATCAAACTTATTATAATGATTAAACTGTGGAAGTTCAACATGGAACAAGACTTTCCTTAGCCTCTGGAAGCCTATAGGACAACCTACCCTTACACTCCCATAAGAGTAACACAATGGCATGAGTTCCCAACATGATCTCACAACAAGTCCAAACACATAATCTATTCCAAACGAAAAATAATGCAAATGAAAGATGAAACTGATCATGGGGCATAAATAAAATTAACTTCTTAATCTACTGACACATTCCATGTAACAAATAAATATTAATGGCTACAACTCTTTGTATACACAACTGAATACTAATAGGACAACTAAGGGATTATGCAATTCATATACTTATACACAATCAAGACTTAATCAGAAACTGAAGTATATGTATAAACTAAATAAAAATATTTTTATAAATTAACTAATTTAAAATGAGGTTTACAAATTTCTTTTGCTCACATAAATAAATAAATTACTGAGAAACTAAATATATGTATAAAATAAAAATATTTTACAGATTTAAAAAAAGGTTTACTTAATCTAAGGTTTACAAATCTGTTGCTTATGAGAACCGAAATCTATGTAAAAATTAAAATAAATGTTTTACAGATTAAAAATAAGGTTTACAAATATTTTGTGCTCATATCCGTAAATTACTGAGAAACTAAATATTAAAATAAAATAAATTAAAAACATTTTTATAGATTAACTAATTTAAAATAAGGTTTACAAATATTTTGCTCATATCAGTAATTAAATTACTCAGAAACTAAATATTAAAATAAAAAACATTTTTACTAACTTAAAATAAGGTTTACAAATATTTTTCTCATATCAGTAATTAAATAACTGAGAAACTAAATATTAAAATAAAAACATTTTTATTAACTTAAAATAAGGTTTACAAATATTTTGCTCGTAATTAAATTGCTCAGAAAGTAAATATTAAAATAAAAACATTTTTACTAAGGTTTACAAATATTTTGCTCATAAGGTTTACAAATCTTTTGTTTACGGAGAACCGAAATATATGTAAAAATTAAAAAAAGACATTCTCCAAATTAACTAATTCAAAATGTAGTTTACAAATCTTTTACTCACATTAGTAATATTTAATTTCAATCTATAGATTATATCTGATAAAGATAAAAATGGTTAGTTTTAGTTATTAGAATTCTTTCCATTTAATTTAAGTGTAATTATACAACTTTATTGTGATATTATTGTTAGTATCAATATATCACCATTCCCAAACAAAAGGTCATAATAAAATTATATTTATACTAAAATTTAGACAACATAGGGTACTATAACCAATTCGGGAAAAACAAATGAGTAGCTATTATTTAGCTAATTACCCAAATAAGGGACAAATACCCATACATAATGCGAAAATTAAATCAAGTAGGGATTATTAGACTAGTAAATCAAATAATAAAGTTAGAAGGAAGAATTCCCCTAAAAGAAAATTTACATGGAGGGCATAGTACTAATTAATTTAATTTAATTTTTCTTAAGAATTTTTACTATAGAAGAATTCCCCTAAAATAAAATTTACACATAGTACTATTTAATTTAATTTAATTTTTTAAAGAATTTTTACTGTATGTATTTTACAGTTCAACAGGTTTTCTACAGTTCAGAGTTTTCCAAATTTTCTTTTTTTCAGAGCCTAAATCAAAATCTACTAAAATTTAAAATTTACTAAACTTTAATTTTATTATATTTTTCCATAAAAAATTTTGCAGTTCAATGGAGTTTTCCAAATTTTCAAAATTTACTAAAATTGTTTAGGATTAAAAAATGGTAGAAATTTTACTTGATTCTAAATTCTAAATTTTCTTTTTTTCTACAGCCATAAATAAAAAATTTACTAAAAATTGTTTAGGATAAAAAGGGTAGAAATTTTACAATTCTAAATTCTAAATTTTCTTTTTTTCTACAGTCGTAAATCAAAATTTACTAAAAATTGTTTAGGATAAAAAAAGGGTAGAAACTTTACAATTCTAAATTCTAAATTTTAATTTTCTACAGTCATAAATGAAAATTTACTAAAATTGTTTCGCTAGGGTTTTCACTTCAAAATTTTATTCTTCATAATTAATCTAGGTGATATAATTATAAAGGAGTTATTTAAAATATAATAAATGACCAACCTGAATTAGGCGCTTGCCAAAGGGGATGGATAATGCTTCCCAACTGTGATATTTTCTTCTCGCTTCCACTTCTTACCAGAGCACACTGTAGGTTAAATTTTTCTTTCTTTTACCTTCTCCAATCTTTATCCCTTTCCGTTTATCAAAAAATTTCCCCAAATAAATTAAGGAACTTTCTCTCTACTTTTTCGACAACTAAGGGATAGATGGCAAACTTTTGAAATTTATTTACACTTTTGAGGGTGCACCTGGCAACTTAATTGTTACTGTGCTTAAAACTTCGGACAATAATTTTCACCCTATTTTTAATACTTTACCGATTATCAATAGTTCACACTATCTAAATTAAATCATTACTATTTCATAATTCCCTTTATTATTATTATTATTTTATCCTATTTTTTATTTTTAAATTTATCCTCCCAATATAATATATGCATTAAATCTATTTTGATATTTTATTCATTACCCACTTTTTATTTTCTTTTTTTTTATCTCAATATTTTAAATTTGTAAATAAACTCAATTAAATTTAAAATAAATATTATTTATAAATACAAATTTATGCTTTATTTACTTTTTTTTTCATCTTTAATAAAGGAGTAATATTATAAGCTATTAAATTATTATCCTCTTTTAATTAATTAATAATTAATTAATAAAATACTCTTAATAATTTAACAATTTGATTTAATATTTTAATTAAATCATGTTGGAACTACAAGCAACATAACCCAATCAACACCCAAACAACAATGAATCTTGACCATGCAAAATAATTGAAACACATTAATTAACCATTAATTCAAACAACAAAATAGATCAACATTAAATGACCAATTAAAATGAACGACTCAAACAAAACAATACCAAGACAAGGACAAGGTCACAAATGGATGATGACGTCAAACACAGTGATGGGGTGACGGACTAGGATGAGGATACTTTCTTGTCAAATCCTTAAACCACATCATATCCATTGGGTATGTTGGGCACGCTCAGACCCGATGGTGCAGGTGGAGTTGGTGCCCAGTACCTCCAATCCTGCATAAAACCAAGTGTCAAAACAACATATATATTCCATGCCAAACACACCGTGAGAGAGAATTGCAGTGTAGCAGGGCGGTCATGCATGAGTGATGCAGCACTGTCCCTCTCACCGGACTCTCAAACAATTAACACATCATCATAAACATCATGAAGTGAGCATTAATCAATTTTCATAACCACACAATATCGCATAATTAGGTAGAGATGAAAACCATACATCATTATATCATCAACATCATAAAACAGTATCATGTGCATCCAAACAAAACACACAAGTCAAATAGGTGAAACAATCACCATCAAGGTCTCAAGTATCCATCAAAACATAAACAATATCATAAGAGTAGTAGTAACACGTGAGGCACTACATTTTACATAGGCTCCTACCTTATTTACATGTTGGCTCATATGACGAGGTATAGAGGAATTTCATACAAAGAACCAGTGGGTTGTGGTTCTCATCAATTCAAAATCCACGAGGCTTGTCCGCAGCTACACTTGGCAAGTACTACTCATTACAAGTGTGTCAATGACGCTTTTACCATGCATATTACGAGATCGCTTCAGTAGTGTACTCATCATAGGATCTCGAGGGAAGCTCAAGAGTTGATTGAAAGGTATGGGTGTTGGTTTATTCAGTTTCTGAAATTTTCTTATATCAGGCTGCAAGGTTTTTCTTCATATCCATATAGGCTGCCTAAGTACCCAACCGATAGAATATTGATGTTAGAGATATCTAGGCAACTAGTTGCCTACGATAAGATTTAGAAGAGAAAGAAGAAGGGAGGAGTTGACTTCCCAGTTGTCATGGGAAATTCAGACGAAGTGTGTCCTACACTTCAGACAGCTAGAGAAGCTGAAAGCGAGCTTCAATTCTTTCATTTTTCCTATCACACTAGCAGACAATACTATGACCCACAACAATATTAGGTGGGTACTATCAGAAGAGTTTAAGCATAAGGAAAATATTGAGGATTATTGGGTTGGTGCATCAGATGAAGCAGAAGTTAGGAAGAGGATGTTCTCTAGGTTGTCGTTGAGTATGATCAGGGAGTGTGAAGTTATACCAATGCCAAACCAGGTGAGTGAGGACATGAACGTTCTCCATCCAGATTATGAAGCAGTGAGAGATACTCCACTTCCACCCTCAGATTGGTCAGAGCCAGAGATTGCCGATTTGGACACACTTAGCATTCCGGTCTTGACATTTACTAGAGCATGGGTTGATAGACATGTGAGCAGATTGAAAATTAGGTCAATTCCTTGCACCTACAACTTAATGGGAGATCACAGGACACCCACTACCAGCAAAAAGAAGCAGATTACTCGAGGTCTGGAATCTCAAAGGAAGGAGCAAGTTTGGCAGGAGCCAGTTCAGCCGGAGCCTTAGAGAGTTGAGTCACCCACGTGATTGGAGACACGTTCTCCAAGCATACAGGAGGTTTCTCTATTTTCTGATAAGAGAAATGCATTGAATTAGGTACAGGAGGTATATGAAGAAAATCAACCACCACAGAGAGAGTCAGTTGGCTAGAGCGTCAATGCACCAACTGTTGTGACCTTTTTCACACATCACCCCATTGCAAATGGGGACCCCCCTAATTTTAGCTTTGCTTTTCGGTCGTTTTGTTGTTGTCTCTCTTTTCTACTATGTCTTTCCGGGATGTGCCCGCCATTGAACCTTAACGTGAAATTTGGCCAAGTCTGAGGATTAGGGTTTTGAATTTTCCATCCAATTTGAGGTCAAACGAAGTAAATAAATTGAAAACAGAGATTAAGATTGATGTCAGTTTGCTTCCAACAAGTTTCCACTAAAGTTTCATCAGATTCCGACGACTTACTATTTTTAGTAAGTGTTCATTTCAGGGAGTTGTTTCAGCATTCTTGAAGTTCTGACAATCACACTGCATCCATAACACACCAAGCTACTCACTGGAAAAATTTGAGCTAAAATGGACAACTTACTATTTTTAGCAGTTCAACGTCCAAAGTAGATTTCTAGGTGTATATGCAGAGTTCTTCGACACATGTTGGGTGATTCTTTCTGGGTTTTTAGAGACCTTTGCAACGGTGTAACATGCAAACTGAGATCATAACTTTTTTAGGAGTCGTCTTTGGAGGCTATTTTTAGGGTTTGCATGTCAAGGTTTTCTTTGCATGTCTACATATTCCTTATGGGTTTTTCGAGAGCTACGCAATGATGAGACATGCAAACGGAGATAATCACTTATTACGGACGACTTGCTATTTTTAGCAGTTTAGCTTCCAAAGCAAATTTCAGGGTTTGCACGTTGAATTTTCAAATGCATGTATGGAGATTCTTTGTGGGTTTTTTGAGACCTTCACAATGATATGACATGCAAGACAGGATGACGACTTTCAGTGCTCAGCCTTTGGAGGCAGATATTAGGGTTTGCATGCAGATTTTCTCAATGCATGTTGGCATATTCTTTCTAGGTTTTCCAAGACCTTCGCAACGGTGTAACATGCAAATAGAATTGGTCACTTTTCAAAAACCTACTATTTTTAGCCAGTGCTTACATGTTGATTTTTCTGGGTTTTTCAAGATCCCTCGGGCAATGTGACATGCAAAATCATCTGACATCTGGTTGGCCACCTTTTCAGCCACTTTCTATTTTTTTAGCAGGTACCACTCTGGCAGCTGCCCGACACTTCAGAATTGCGAACACAGTAACATGCAACTGAAATGGAATTGAATTGAGCTCGTTTGAGACACATGCAAGATGAATTAGGGTTTCAGGCTTCGAGACTCGAAGTGAGGTGTCAAACATCGAAATTTCCAAAATTGAAGTATCCCACCATAATCAGTATCTTCCGAGGAGTCTGCTGGAAAAATTTGGAGGCAAACAGAGCACTTACTATTTATAGTAAGGCATTTCAGAAACTGGCTAAAAATAGAAAGTCAACAGTAGGCATCGGTGTCAACAGGCAAGTCACCCGACAAGGATCATAGCATTCAAATTTCAAGTCAAACGGAGTTGCGAAAGTCATGAAACTAAGCAAGTGCTATAAATAGTAAACCACCTCTAGAAACATGCCAAAAATAGCAGGTCCGCGCGAAGCGTCAGTATGAACAAGTCAAGCAGCTGATAAAGATCCCATGGCATGAATTTCAAGGCGAATGGAGTTGTAGAAGATGGAAAATCAAGCACTTACTATTTTTAGCAGGATGGTACAGAGGAATTAAGGTTTCCTAAATTCAAGGGAAGAACATGACAGTTATGCAAAGGAAGCATCTAGCCATGACCACCACACTTCAAGCATTTGACACATGAAATTTGAAGACATTCTGAGCAGCTACTATTTTTAGTAAGTTGCTAAAAATAGCAAGTGCATGCAAGCATCAGGCCCCGACAGCTCAATCACGTCTCGAGGTTCGAAACAAAGTAAAATCCAGCTTTTTGGAGCCAAAAATCAGCTTAAAATGCGAAATTTGGGAAACTTTCTAAAAATAGAAAATTAGGGCAAGCCAGGGCTTGCATGAACAAATCATTCCGAGTCAGACGAAACTATAAAGAGTTCACTAAGCGAGAAATTTCAAGTCCAGCTAGTGAATTTGCCTTAAGAAGCTGAAGATGGATGAAAACTTTGCTAAGGCATGAAAAATGGAAGCTTGCCTAGGAAAATGCGCCCAAGGTCAGAGAAAGAAGATGAAGTTTGGCTAAGTACTTAAAATTTGAAGCTCCTGCTCTCCTAGGCGCCTTGATGACTTAGGTTTGATGGAAAATTCTTCTAAGTGTTTGAAATTGGAAGTTGGCATGGTGAAATGCACCCTTGAGGTTCAAGATTGCTAAAATTATTCTAAGGCATTCAAAACTTGAAGCTAGACACTCCATTTGCGCCTTGACTTAGAAGAAGGATGGAGAATATTCTAAGTATGGAAAAATGGAAGCTCCCCCCCTAAAATGCACCTTGCCTTGCCTAGAGAGATTGAAATTTGTTTAAGTCATCAAAATTTGAAGCACACCCCCCTAAATGCGCCTTGAGAGGGAGGAGGAGTTGAGAAGGCAAGAATTTTGACTAAGGCAAGTAAAATGAAAGTAGAGGGTCTTATTTGCGCCCAAGGTAAAGAAAAGGCCTTGAAAATTTTCTAAGTACTCAAAAGTGGAAGTAGCCCTTGCTAAATGCGCCCTAGCATGGAAGGAAGGTAAAGAACTTTACTAAGTGTTGAAAATTGGAGGTAGGCCTAGCCAAATGTGCCTAGACTTGCATGGAGGATTTGAAAATCATCTAAATGTTATAAATTGAAGGTCTACCCTCCTATATGCACCTAGACTTTCCTGTGGAGCTTTGAAAAATGCCAAGTGCTAACACTTGATGTAGAAGACCTCATTTGCGCCTTGAAGAAGAAGAAGCATCAAAATTTTTCTAAGGCACCCAAAGTGGAAGTAGCACCTTCAAAATGCGCCTTGGGAAGAAGAGGAGGGTCATGAAAGTTTTTTTTTTTAATTGAAAGCTAGGCCTCCTATATGCGCCCTCAAAGAGGGAGGAGTTGGAAAATATTCTAAGGCACTTAAATTTGATGTTCACACATGCAAATGCGCCCAAGAAGGATGGGGAGACTTGGAAATTTTCTAAGTATCACAAACTTGAGGTGGCTACCTCCAGATGCGCCCTTGAAGTAAGAAGAGGTTGATGAAATATTCTAAGTGTCAAAATTTGCTCCTCTATACTTGAAATGCGCCCATGCTTGTAGTGGTGGGTTTAAAAAAAATGCCTAAGGCATGTAAATTGGAGGCTTGAAGTCCAAAATGTGCCCTAGCCTTGACTGGAGGGTAAAATATTCTAAGTATTGAAAATTTGAGGCTCAGCCAGTCATATGCGCCTTGACTTGTGGAAGGGGTTGCAAGATGTTCTAAGTATTGGAAAATCGAAACTAGAAGCCCCTATATGCGCCCATGCTAGCAATAATATTTTTTTTAAAAGAAATTCTAAGGCATAAAATTCCACCTCTAAGGAAAATACGCCTAACTTGAAGAAGTAATGAAATTCTCTGAGGAATGAGTAAAAAATTGGTGAGAAGAAGTCAAAAGATGTCAGCTTCGCAAGGATAATTAAAAGTTTTCAAGTTAGAGCAAGGAAATGCGCCTGGAGTTGAAGAAATGGATTAAATTTGATGAAAATTATTTTTCTAAGGTTCAAATTTCAAAAATTAAATGAACCCGTTCGTTGTATACCCATGAATCTGACAAGTTCTGAAGAAAATTTTCTTTTGGGTATTGAAGATCTTCAACAAGGGGTGGATTTCAGGGTCCTCTGCACTTCGCCAAGGTGTTTAAGACAGAAAAATTGATGGGCACTTAAATAATGAGTTTCCTAAGTAAAAGTTTGAAAAAATTTCTAAGGCAAGAAAGGAAAAAGATGTTGAAATATGTCGCCTTGGCGGATGAATTTGAAGTTGGACACCTAGATAATTTTTTATCAAATTCCTAATGAAAGCATTTTTCTCGAGCCTGAGTTGGACGAAATATCAGAGTGAAGTAGGCCCAAGCAGAATACAAGATGGGTTGGAAATTTGGCTAAGGCATGATGAATTTGAGGATGAAGTTCGCTAGAGAAAATGATGAACCCTTGGAAGTTAAAACATGGATATCATGCGAGTAAAGTGGATTTATATTGTTAAGTGTTTTGATGCTCTTCTTTTATTTGTTTTGCAGGATAAACGCCAAGGCTGGAGCATGAGGACTTGAAGTGATGAAGCAAGTACTCCAAGATTACAACCTTGAAGGAAGAAAAAGTTGTAAGAAATGGCTAAGTGTTGGAATAACCTAGTACGTGCCCAACTCAAGTGGCGAAGAAGAAATGTTTTCAAAGCTCAGGATGGAAAGAAAAATGAAAACCCAAGCAAGAACTTCAAAGTTGAAGAACAATATCAAGGAGGAAGATCATCGTCGAGCACAAGAATGAAGTTGTCACCTTGGAGTCAGATCGAGGACGTGCCTGCCATACTAGTCCAAGAAGTTGAAGCAGTGTGAACGCGTTTCAAAGTAAGAATCTTCTAGAAGGATGGTGGACATTAATGGCTCATTTATTACCCCACTCCTCTTGGTGGCAGTTTTTAGGGTGAATCTTGTTTAGGGCTGAGGTGGCACGATCTGGACCATCCAACCAATTGTAATCTAAGCCGTTCGTTGGACTTGGCCATCTATAAAAGAGGGAGTCCCCCTCATTTGTAATGGATTAAGTTAGATAGTAAACATAGAATAGAGGGACAACTTAGAAGTAGCATAGCGTAGATTGATAGAGTAGTTTGAAGAAGAAGGAAAGTTTTTCCTTTAAAACTTTGTAAGAAATTGTTGTGAACACTCTCCCAATAAAAAGAATTTTCATTGATGGTGAATTTCGCCTTTTGTTGTGAGTAGCTAGCAAGGTTTCTTCGTCCTTCTACTTCAAGTAGGATTTTAGAGTAAAGTAGAATAAATTTCATTTCATGCAAGTAGTAGATAGTAGTTGTGGAATGTGGTCTTCAATTTGAGCAAACTTCGTCTATCCATACCACTAGTGCGTTCACTGATGGTGAATGTGCCTTGTGTGGTCAACTGGAATATCGTGTACTTAACTTCAATCATGATTTGTATGTTTGTATGCATCGTTGTGATGGTATTTTCATGCTAAGTTGTGATTTGAACACTTTGAGCTACTCCTTTGAAGATTGCACTAGTTATGTGGAATTTGTCCGAAGTGAGGCAAAGCAGAGCCTGGTTGAAGCTTGTGAGAATTGGTCATCATGTCCCACGCCTTAGAGTAGATTAGAGCTTTCTTATCCTTGCAACCACTTTAAATTCAGTACTTTCTGGTTAGTATAGGAAACCCATGCTTCACTGATAAATCTGTCAAATTGTGAAAACCCCTTCCTCTACTGTTGAACAATTTTGTAAGTCCCCTTGAAATACTAGCAAATCACATTGAGCCAACTGAGACTATTTGCATTGAAGGAACCTTGGAGTTGAATGCACGAACTCTCTCGCAATCTTAGTGTGCTGGATACTTTGATCAAGAGAGAATAGGGTAGCCGTTGGCAACTTTATTCTGCATTGGTGCGGTCATGAAAAACACATCAACACCAACTAGAGATGATCAGCAGGATGATGAAGAGACTGCCACATACACTCATTTTCAGCTCGAGTTAGAGATGGCTTTAGAAGATGATGTAGTTTCAAGAGACACTCAGCCATTAGAGGTAGATGAGCCTCACCAGAATGAAGTTGAAGTTGAACAAGTCCGTGAAGTAGAGGCACGAGAGGAGCAGCCATTTGAAATATAGCATGTGGTACCTGATTGGCTCAAAGATAGAATGATAAGGAGCCTCGGTGAAGAGATTGATCCAGTAGTAGAGATGGAAGAGTTTTTGAACAGGATCAGTGCGCCTCCACAAAAGAAGAGAGCACAAAATTTTTCAAAGATATCAACTAATGAGGATGGCTCTCGCACCCTTCATATAGTAGTGAAATATACCGAGCCAATTTTTTTAAATTTTTGAATGCAATTACAAACAACATGCACCTGTTAGGGTTAGCAATTAACCGAAACAATGCAGAATTCAACTCTAACCAAGAATGTACACCAGGATCCCAGAATGGGCAAGGTGTGAGCATATGGTCAGAGAATCTCAATGCAATGTAGTACTGAATAACTCTAACCAAGAATGCGCTAGATGACAGCGTGCATATGGTCAGAGGATCCTTATCAACTAAAATTGTTGAAGTGAAACTCGACGCCTAGCATGTGCTTTCCAACCGAAGGTGAGAAGGAAGCTACCATAAGGCAGAGATATTAAAACTACAATGCAACTCAAATGTAAATAGGTGGAAAGCCAGCCTCTTCCACTTATTCAGTGGGCAATTACAAAGCATGAAAAGCAATATTGGAAGAATTGCTGACAGTACTACTATGCAACTTACAATATGATGAAGAGTGCCTGCAAGATCAAGGATTAGAGCTCTTCAAATTGCAGCAATAGTAAATATGTCCTCCACAAGGCCTAATATGACTTCCTAGCACCCACCCTTCACTAAAATGCAATTTTCTCAAATCTGATATGACAGACTAGCAACATGAATGACAAAACCAGCAACACAGATCCCTACCAAAATGCTCATAACTCTCTCATTTCTCACCCGAATGATCTAAAATATGATGCAATGACTTTCTATAAATGAGGCGACCAAGATGCAATCATGAAACTTCACTTAAACCCTTGTAATTTTTTAAACATGCTTTCCAATGCATTGAAAAGGGGCGGCTAAGCTAGAAGGGGCAATTTGCTTCTTAAGAATCAAGTTTGTCAAATTAAAATCTGCAAATGATCTCAAAGGGGTGCCCTAGCATGGAGAATAGATTTGTGAAATACCCAAAATGAAGATATTTTTATTTTCAAAGATATGAATGAAAACTACAAATTGCAATGATATCAGCAACTCCAAAAAATGACATGAAATGCAAATAACTAATCTCCAAATGACAAAACAACACTACAATGCAAGCCTCACTACAAAATCCACTCAACACAAGTAAACTTCTCCACTAGGTGCTATCTCTCAAGCACGAAGTCGAGCCAAACTAGGAGGCATTCATTCCTCGAAGCAGTCCAGCACCATTTTGGCAGCATAGCATTACTCAAGATATCAGATGATCAAATGAAGACCCAAGACTTCCTTTTATAATTTTGTGAAGACCCTCTAGAAGCTTTTAGAAACCCTAATTCAAATTTGAATCCAAACTTTTCCCTCCAAGAAATGGCGTCACTTTTCTCAAGGTTCAATTTTGACTTTATTTTAAAATTCTTTCTTCATAAAATTGGCGTCCCTATCTTCAAGTAATATTTTGAACCTTAGAAAATAATAAATCACCTCAATGAGGCGTCCACCCATGAAGACCACCTTTTAAAACAACTTAAAGTTCAATCGCTAGGCTAAGGGGGGGTCAATAGTAAAATATAACATTAAAATATGCCATTATTTAAATAATTTGAACTTATCTCTCGAAATGCGTCCCAAAGCCAAAAATGAACAAGTCCACTAAACTGACTGAAGAAGAAAGCCAAATGCACTGGAAACCGCATGATCACTGCCAAAAATAGAATTTACTAAAAATAGTAAATTCTAGAGGATGCCCGGAATGCACCGCAAAACACACCATTGCAAAGCTCTCTGAAAACCCAAAAAAAATCTGCAAACTACACTCCCAACTCCGACCAACCCCAACCACCAAACGGGAAACCCTAATTTTACCTTCTGAGTAGCCTACGGGTCTTCGGAATAGGCCAACGGTCAACTGAAAAGATCATGCTCGAGAAGGGGACATTACAAGCAGTGCCATGAGTTGATTGTGATCGGGACGAAGCAGTGCCAAAAAATTATGTGATCACAACTATGGAGTTAGGATGTCCCACATGTGCATAGATTGTAGAGGAGTGTGATAATTCCTATCAGGCGCTCAAGGACAAGCTGTTCAAGAAGGAAAGTATAAGAAATTGAAGAAGGAGCATAAGGCTCTGATAGGATATATGCAGCAGTTGTCTTGTCCTTGTGGGTAGGAGATTCCAACAATAGAGCTTCCAGTTGAGTTATCCAGGGAGTCAGCTAGCGGCTTGTTGGAGTTGAGGAAGATGGCACAGGAAGTAGATAAATGGGTTACAGGAGTTCGTGCCGAGACAGAAAAGTTTATGGAAGACCTTGCTCATGCTTTCCAATAGGCTTCTAGCATTTTGGCATGAATGGAGGCAGTTGATCAGGCCTGGGGTGATGCTTCTGTTTATTAGAGCAGAGTTATTCAGCGTCTAGAGGCATTGATGCATAATCCTTTGCGGATGTTGATTGATGGAGGAGTCATTCAGGAGGGTGATAGATATAACTTTTCTAGATGGTACTCTTCAGTAGTCACAGGATGTGGTTTCTTTGACGCAGCACAGGCGGATTCAGCTAGAGTTCGAAAGGCTATGATGAACATCATTGATGGAGTCCAGAATACTTTGGAGGCAATCTTTGCTAATCGGCTGAATCCCGATGAGGTGACTACGGATAATTTGAGGGGTAGGCTAGCACCTTTCTTCTCAGAGGTGAAGACCTTTATGCAGGATGACTTTGAGAATACTTCTACTTTCTCCAGCTTGATTCAGAGTACGCAAGATGCCTTAGTTTCTTGGAGAAAATCTTGCACACGGCATGAGCAGTCAGTCACAGTGTTAGAGTTTCAGCTTGACTGCATTCCACCTATTTTAGTTTAGGAGGTCGAGGCTGTACTTGCCAAGTTCATTGAATTTGCAGCTAGGGCGAAGGAGAACGGGAATGCATTTCTGGATGATGATCTTCTAGAAGACTGATTGTGGGAATTAATTGCCTTTACTTTTTTGGGAGTGAGTGGGAATCTTTCATTCATTTAATGTACCACTCCCTATTTTGGTAGTTTTTAGGGTTAGGGCTGAGGTGGCTCAATCTGAGCCTTTGATTTGATTGTAATCTGAGCCGTCCATTGGACTTGGCCATCTATAAAAGGGGGAGTCCCCCTCATTTGTACTCATTAGAATTAGAGATTAGATTGGAGACTAGATATTAGAGAGAGTAGACATTTTGTTTGATAGCATAGTTTGGAGAAGGAAAGTTTTCCTTTGAAGACTTTTGTAAGAGATTGTTGTGTAAAACTTTCATAATAGATCTTTTCATTGATGGTGAAATTTGTCTTTGTTATGGATTGCTAGCAAGCTTTCTTCATCCCTTCGACTCCAAGTAGCATAAAGTAGATTAAAGTAGCATAATTTTCATTTCATGCAAGTAGATGGTAGCTGTGGATTTGTGGTGTTGATCGAGGCAACTTCATTTTATTCCATACCACTAGCAGCTTGCTGATGGCAAGTTTGCCTTATGTGGTCAACTGGATCATTTTATAAGCCTAACTTCAGTTGTAATTCACGTCTTGGTATGCATCATCTTGATGGTATCTTGATGCTGATTTGTAACTTGAAAATTTCTTGCTATCCCTTTGAAGATTGCACCAACTTTGTGTAAGTTGTCCAACATGAGGCGGAGCAAAGTTTGGTTGAAGCTGTTGAGATTGATCCCACGTTCCATCTTAGAGTAGAATCTAAAACCATCTTACCCTTATACTCATTTACATTCTGTTCATTTCTGGTTAAGTTTAGGAAAACGTACCCAAATGCCAAATCATCCGCATTGCATAAATCCCTTCCAATCATCCATCTACTATTAACTGCAAGTGTTATGAACGATTACGTAAGTCCCCTCGTGTAAATAGCAATTCACAACGAACCAACTGAGGGTATTCCAAAGCATTTTAGAACCTTGGAGTTGAACATGCGAACTTTCTTGCAATCTTGCGCATGGAATACTTTGATCAAGAGAGAATGGAGTAGCCGTTGGCGACTTTATTCTGTGTTGGTGCGGTCACGAAAATCACATCAATAGATACAAATATGAAGCCCTAGGTTGGTTTTCTCAAAAATACATCTTGTATGAGAAGCTATGGATAGAAATGAGGCACATTAAACACTTAGATGTATGCAGCACTGCCAATGAACTTCTAAAGGCAATTTGTAGTTTTCCATAATAAGTAATGTTTATTAATCTCTGTCTCCTAATAAATGTTTTATTGTCGAGGAAATGGTACTCATGAAGGCATCTGTGATGGTTGTGTTATAGAACATTTCGGTTTCTAAAAACACATTACAATAGTTGAAATACTTTTGTCTAAATTTTAATTGGCATAGGAATAGTTGTTTGATGAAATTTTGACAAGGATATCATTATAGTAGTGTGTTTACGAATGTGGTTTCCATCAAATGTCAATACAATTACTATTTTTTTATCAGGTTCTCCATGGCATTGGTCAGCTAGAAAGCTAGAAGGGTTATTTTGATACTGTTGACGTGGTTTTTGAGACCGCACCAACACAGAATAAAGTCTCCCAACGAACGCTCTATCCTCTCTTGAACAAAGTATTCAGCATGCTAAGATTGCGAGTAAGATCATGCTTTCAACTCCAAGGTTCCTTAAGTGCGAATAGGCTCAGTTTGGCTCGATGTGATATTGCTGGTATTTCAAGGGGACTTACACAATTGTTCGACGGCTAACAACAAACAGCAGACTAAGGGCTTTCGAGTAATTCAAATGATTTGGCAGGTGAGCGCAAGTTTCCTAATTCTAACCAGAAATGAACTGAATTTAAAAGAGTGTAGGGTCTAAGAAGTTTATATTCTATTCTAAATGCAGGATATGTGGAGCTTTATTTCAATAGACTTCAACCGGATTTCACCTAGCCTCCGTCGGAGCCTCAGCAAAATCGTGCAATCTTCAAGGGAAATAGCAAAGATGTTCAAATTATGACTTAACATGCATACACCATCACAACGACGATATAAGCATATAAATCACAACCGTTAACTCAATGTCCATGACTAATGCAACTTATCATCAACAAGCCGCTAGTGGTATGGAATAAAGCGAAGCTATCTCAATAAAATACCACACACCAAAGTAAGCTACTTGCATGAATTAAGCTACTTGGATACGAAAGGAAGAAGAAACCTTGCTAGCATTTCATGACAAGACGAATTCCATCATCAATGAAAAGATCTATTATCATAAAATGTGTTACACAACAATCTCCTCAAAAGTTTTCAAAGGGAAAACTTTCTTTCTTCTCCAAATTATGCAAAATGCTCTACAATGCTAGCACTATCTAGCTCTAATGCTAATGCTCTTCAATGTCTACTATTCCAAATGTCTAATCTAATTCTAATCTAATTAATTTCATCTACAAATGAGGGGGACTCCCCCTTTATATAGCTAGCCAAGTCCCAAAAGACGGCTAGGGTTACAATCAATAGAGTGGCCAGAATCGTGCCACCTCAGCCCTAAACAATATTGCCCTAAAAACCGCCATAGAGGAGAGTGGGGTAATAAATGCGCCATAATGTCCACCATCATCCTTCTAGAAGATTCCATTTGTAGACGCGTTCACACTGTTCTCGATCTTCTTTCTTGGCGTTGTTCTTTGATTTCTTCCACTTGAGGGTTTTCATCTTCGTCACTTTGAGTTATACTAAGTCTTAACACTTAGCCATTTTCTTGCAAATTTTCCTCCTTCGAGATTGTAACTCATCTTCATCGTGCTTCCACTTCAAGTCATCGTGCTCTGGCCTCAACATTTCTCCTGCAAAACAAGCAAGGAGAGGGGTATTAGAATACTTCATGATATAAACTTAACTCACTTACACTGATTTTCATGCTTTGATCTCCAAGCGTCATCGCCAACTTTGTGTTCAAGTTCATGCCTGACAAACTTCATCTTTGAGAAATTCATTTCACCTGCTGGAGCTCTGATAACCTCGATTTTATTCATTTCTGGCTTAAGTAAACTATCTTCACGGAGGACTGAAGCAAATTCACCTAGGCAGTTCCTTTCAAATCCATCGTCTGGAGAATTTCATCTTGAAAACACGTTTTCTTCACATCTGCCTTAGAAATTTTCAAGTTTCCCTTAGGAAAACCTCATCAACCTGGTGCCCACTTAAAATCATCATCCCAGAATCCTCGACAAGCTGTGGAAGACCTTGAAATCAACTCCTCATCGATAATCTTCGATACCTAGAAGAAAATTTTCTCCAGAACGCATCGAATTCATGGGTGCCCAACGAACGGGTTCATTTAATTTTCTTGAATTTTGAACCTTTAGAAAATATTCTTTCATCAAATTTATTTCATTTCTTCACCTTGGAGCGTATTTCTTTACTCTGACTTGAAAACTTTTATCAATCCTGTGGAGCTGGCATTCACTGACTTCACCTCAGGCAACTCATCTGTGCTTCAAGAAAAATTCCATCACCCCTCCAGACTTAGGCGTTTTTCCCAAGGAAGAAAATATTTTGTGCCTTAGAAATTTTTTTGATCACTTTGAAAATTTTGCCATAGGAAATTTTTATATCCAGCTCGATCCACTTTGCCTGTGAAAATACCAACTTCACTTAGAAATTTTTTTTCTCATAGAGGTGCCTGGCACATTTTGTTTTCTAGCCACCACTTCGTATTTAACTTCACACTTGAAAAATATTTTTTTGGAGCTCCAATGCCTTAGAGGAAATTTTATCACTTTGCAACTTCAACGCCTTAGCAATATTTGCCAACAACTTGTATTTCACCACGCCTAGCATATTAATCCTCTCCTCACAATATTTTCTAGCACATTTCACCTTGAGCGCATACCACTTAGAGAAATTTGAAACCACGTCTAGCATATTATCCTCCCTTGAAAGACACTTAAATTTCCACGCCATGCCTAGCAATATCTTCTATTAAGTTCCCAACGCCTAGCATTAACTTTGTATTCACCACGCCATGAAGTATTTTTTCACTTTATTTACCTTCTTTCACTCCATTCACTTACCTTTTACCACATAAACTTGGGCGCATTTCTATGTAGGTGGAGGATGACTCTTCGTATTCCACCTTTTGTCCTCACTTGAGCTTGTTTGGGCGCATTTCACCATAGGAGGAGGATGAACTTCTTACTTAGAAAAATTTTGAGCTCCAGCTTTTCCTTGAGGGCGCATTTTAGCATGTGTGGAGGATGAAACATGTTGACTCCTTTGACCTCTCCTTTTTTGGGCGCATTTTGGCCTTGCTTGTGGATGAAAAGCTTTGACCACTTTGACCATTTGCCTTTTGGGCGCATTTTGGCCTAGGAGGCGGATGAAACTTTGCCTTAGAAGATTTTTATGCTTCCATCCCATCAGCTTGGGCGCATTTTGGGGTGGCAGGAGGATAAACTCATACTTAAAAATTTTTATGCCTCCTTACTAGCTGGGCGCATTTCCTTATGCTTGCTGGATGAAGTTCCAGACTTAGAATTTTTTTTATTTTTTTTTTTGTCTTTGCCAGCTTACGTGCCCTGCTATTTATAGTAAGCCTTCTCATTTTTGCACTTCTGAAGATTGGATCAACTTGAAATTTTGAACGTAGCATCCTCATAGCTCTATTGTCCTGTCGACACTGCCATTTTTAGCTGACCTGCTATTTTTAGCATGTTTCTGAGGGTGGTTTACTATAAATAGTAACCTCGTGTTTCTGATAGCTCCCATGCTCCGATCGAGTTGAAATTTTAATGAGACGCTCCTCACCACTTGACTGCTTTTGCCGTCACTGACGCATGCAACTGATTTACTATTTTTAGCACGTTTCCAATTTGACTTACTATAAATAGTAAGTGCTCCGATCGACTTGAAATTCAGCCAGAAGCGTACCAGAATGTGATCGGTGGTTTACATGGTTTTCGCAAATTTTGACTTTTGATGCATTTTTAGGCTGCCGAACTTAATCTACGGCATATGACAAAAGACATCCGCCTCGTTTATGGCATTGCTGACCACCGTGAACTGAATCACTGGAGGAGGCCACAGACACACCACAAAAATAGCAAGTTCCCATCGAGTGAGTATTCGTTTGCATGTCATACCATCGCGGCTCTTGAAAAACCCATCAGGAATCATCCGACATGCAAAAGAAACCTCGACATGCAAACCCTAAAAATAGCCTCGAAGGCTGAATCCAAAGTATTGTCTCGTCTTGCATGTTATATCATCGCCAAGGTCTTGAAAACCCAGAAGGAAAATGCAACATGCAAAGTAACTCAGATCCGCCCCAATTTGCCCAAGCTGATCAAAAATAGTAGTCGCGGTTTTGCTCAAATTTTGCACGCTAGCCTGATATGTTGGAATGTGTTGACGATTGGAATCTCAAAAATTACTAAAAATAGTAAGTACCTCGGAATCTGATAAATTTTTGCTGAGAGCCTGCTGGAAGCATACTGACAAGAACGTTAAGCTCAAGTTTCAAGTTATTCACCTCGTTTGACTTCAAATTGGCTGGAAAGACTCAAACCCTAATTTCAGACTTGGCCAAATTCATGTTGAAGCTTGCAGACGGGAACATCCCCAGAAAGCAGACCATAGAAAAGAGACAGACGGAGAGAGAGAGACACACACAAAAACCAAAGTCAAAATGACCAGAATGGAGCAAAAATTAGGGGTCCCCATCTGAATGGGGCGATGTGTGAAAAAGGTCACAACAGATACCTAGTAGGCTTACCATGTTTTTATTAAGTATTTTGTTGCACTTTTGATGGCTGAAAAACTAGAAGGTTTC
The DNA here is from genome assembly GCA_007258455.2 of Sequoia sempervirens. NCBI lineage: Eukaryota > Viridiplantae > Streptophyta > Pinopsida > Cupressales > Cupressaceae > Sequoia > Sequoia sempervirens. The sequence goes on from VDFB02072454.1 coordinate 91,030, forward strand.
TTTTGGTGGCTAGTAAGCCCTGTTATGTTTTTATCAATTTCTCCATTGCATGTGATGATTGGGAAACTAGAAGGGTTCTTGCAATAGCCAATAGGCCCAAACAAGATGGCAATTCTTTGTACACTAAGTGTGAGATATAATGTTTCACTATTATTCTAATTGCACTATGTCATCCTCACTTTTTTGACCTCAGAAATTTTTAAACTTTTTACTCATAAAACATGTATCATTACCTTGAATGTTATGTCAGGTTTTTGAAGTTGCAAGTGAGAGTCTCTTCATCATTTGGCTTGATTTAGTAAAAATGTTAATGTCCACATCAATGAGTCTTGGTCAAATTGTTCCTTGATCATTTTGAAGTGTTGGAATGTTTATTTAGTCAAAAGTTGTAAAATGTTGGTTGGGTTTGCAAGTTCTCCAAATTCTAGTTTGGTCACTTGAAAGTGTCACAAGCAGAGTCATAAAGTCTTGTCAACTTGAATCTGTATGAAAATGATTAAATGCTAATTGAATCTTAGTAGTAGAAATATAGGCTTTCAATGAAGTTGGAAATGTATACTATCTTGGGGTAGTCTTCAACAATTTTTATTTTACTGCATTCACAATTTTGCAATGTCACAAGATTGCTCAGAAAGCTTACAAACAAGTTTAATGGAGTGTTCAAAGTTCGAATATGATCAGTTTTAGTATAAATTTCAAGTTTGAGTGCAGTGACAATTGATTCACAAATACAAATTTATGGTTATTTAAAGGTTTGACAATTGGTCACAGGTTAACTTGAAGTGTGATTGGTCAAATTCACCAAAATTTTAATTTTGTGATTAATTAAATTGCCCATTGTTGAAAATCCAAATGTCTGGAAAGATGTTTACAGTCAAAAAACATTAGGCAACTAAAATGAAGTAAAAAATAAATTTCCACAATTTGTAAGCATTTTTTGTGGTTTCAAACCTATAAGGTTTGTGACTTAATCAAATGCTAGTTTGATTTTAAATGATGGAAATGTAAAGAGAAATTACAAAATTTTGTATTATTAAGAAGTTAAAATTCACTAATTAAAGGAAAAAAGTAGAAGGGAAATCTTAGCATGCAAATGAGTTGTAAAGTTGCATGCCTACACAACTGCTCCACAATCTTGCATGGAAAAATAATGATTTAAAAGGTCACATATTCATTTTTGAATGGTAGAATCAAACAACTAATTTTTATGCGAGCAATTGCAAAGTTGACTTGTATTCCCCCACTTTATCTTTGTGCTCATTATAAAGGAACAAGGAAGGTATTAAGTGTAGAAGGGAAAAATGGAGCTCACGTGCAATTAAGTAGTGTGCAAAATACATGTATTTGCAAACCTTTCTCCCACGCATCATTTTTATGTGCAATATACAAAGCATAAATAATCTATGGTGTTGCATAGACTGTTAATTTATGATTGTACATTTTTTAAGTTGCAAAGTGTAGTCAAGAACTCCACAAATCTTGTCAGCATCTTGTCACATCCCTCATGTTCTAAGAATAGGCAAATAAATAAAATAAAATAACAATAGAATCAAATGGATGAGAAAAGGTGCCAAGTATGGAGAGGGGAGTATGGTGTAGGTAGGGGCACCCTTGGACATCCATCATTGCATAAATTGGATTAGAAAGAAATTTGGTGGGGAAAAAAGGTGTAGGAGTGTGGATGTCCATCAAAGCATACAAGATAGAGGAATTTTGTAAGAAGGGAAGGATGTTACCTACCACGCCTTTATTAAGGTATGGCATTCCTCCTTGATGAAATTAGTACTAAGGACCAACAGAGGGATTGGAGGGCAACTTACTTGGTTAGAAAGTACATAAGAGTTGGATTGGTCTAAGATAGAGAAGGTGTTGTCCATGAAGGAATTTTTTAAAGGCTTAAGGAGAATCGCTACTCTATGAGCCGATTATGAAAACTAGTGAGTTTGTGAGGGAGGATAAAGGTATTTCCTTTGATAGTGGCTGCCCCTCATTCTCTCCAATGGTCATCGTTGATGTTGAAAGGTAGATCGAGAGGAAGGAGAAAAGGTAGATTGGGATCATATTGGAAGATGCATAGACTTTCTTGTTCAAGTGGAAATAATTATAAATAATTGATAAAGATTAATAATTCCCTCAACAATTTCTTTAGCCAATTACAAAGAACTACAATATCCTCCTCCAATATTCCTAGAAAATGGATGTAGTTTATGAGCTCTGTTGCTCTACCCTTCTCCTCACATAGAAATACGATTATCCTACAATACCGAGGCTTCAGCCCATAGTTCTAGTGGGTCATGTTACCAGAGTGGATTGGACTTTTCTAGGATCCATTCTAGTGAGAGAGAGAGGGTTCTCAAAGAGTGTATGTTACCCTTTGCAATCTATTTTCATTTAATACGAATAATGGATATGGATTAGATTGATGTAAGCAAAATAAAATGTTTGTTGTTGGATTGGGTGTTCTTCGTTGTTTTTATTAAATGGGTTCCTTAAGAGTCTTGTTTTGTTTGGAGTTGGTGTTTCCTGGATTGATGCACAATAATGTAAATGCCTCTTTGAATTGCATTTGTAAGGGGCTTGTTAGAATTTTAGGTAGAAATATTGGGTATTCAATGCAATTTCACCATATGGGTTCTTAATTGTTATGATGTCTTTATAATCGATGTTGCTCAGGTTATTGTAAAGTATTGAAATGAATTGTTGTTGGGTTCAATTTGCTAAGGCTCCAAGAATGTTTTTAAGGTTCATGAACATTTAGGAATTTGATTCATGGAATTTAGGGGTTTCTCAATCTTGATAGTAGTATCGAATGGAATTGGGCTATGCAACACCTCTATTTCATTAGTGAATACATGCTCCACTTTCATTGAAAATAAATCAAGTGTCCACTGTTGCTTATTATATTCATTATCTCTTGTGCAAAGGTTCATTGAAGTGACATTTTTGTTAAAGAGCCACTTTCCATCAATTGGGCAAGTAGTTGACCAACCACAAGCTCCACCTTTCTAATGTTTTGATAACTCTTTAACTACACAACCCACATAGGAGGAAAAGTGAATTCAGTCACTTGATTTCCAAAATACCTAACATTTGTCCACTCCCACAAGCTTAGATAATAATGACTAGACTTTATTTTGTCCAAAAGATAGGGTTGAGTATGGCTTATTAACCTCCAACTTTAAGACTTGTAGAATTTACATCCCTAATTGAATAATATAAGAACATTTATAAAATTATATACCTTGGAAACATAAAACTTAGTGGTACCTTTATATTGAACCTAGTAAAGGCATTGATATGCATTCTTTTGGAACTATTTCTAAGTAAGCCTAATTTAGAATTATTTAATGAATTCTTGTTTTGTTATGAAGGCATTTTTGAGTTAAGTTGGTAGGAGTAACATGGTTGTAGACTTGGCCCCAGAAAGGCATGAAGAAAGTGGTAGAATCTTAAATAAAAAATGAATAGTATTATATTGCTAGTCATATATTAATGATAATATTTCATTTTGAATATTTCTAGTAAAATCTTTTTACTCTTGGAACAAAATGGAACACCACAATTTTGGATACTATATGGAATATCATTCTAAATTTGATATGTAATTAAACTAGTTAGACTTGTGGCTGTTCATTTCTTTAATATTGGGCACTCCAATATGATGGAATGATCACAGGTTCCATTGTGGGCCTCAATCATTAACAAGGATAAGCCATAGCAAAAATATTTAGTCAAGGGTGCAATAACATGCCACTATTTTCTTTATGGTTTATCATCTTGTTTTTGATTGTATGGGCTAGTAAGCCCTACCTAGTAAAGAATTTTTGTAAATTCAAGTTATATATTAAAATTTGATTAATGGATATAGTGTTTCCAACTATCTTGGGTATGACTTGAGTACAATTCATGCTTAAAGCAAGTTTATTATTGTTGTTGTAAGTCCTTTTAAGGGACAAACTTTATATGGCCACCTTGATTAATGATGTATTCTGATTAAGTGAGATGTCATAATATAATATGATTATGATACTTGATATCATTGAATCAATTTCTAGTAAGAAATCACATAGAACCATATTGGGCTTGCATAATTATGGCATTGTGGATATGTTTTTGCAATTGTCATCTGGTGAGATGATATGACAAGATTTATTTCAAATTGATTATGTTGTTATGTATAATTTCTACATATGGATTTCAAATTTGAATATCTACCTTTATAAGACACTATTGTATAAGGTGTGCTTCTAAGATGGGGGATATTATAATTCTTAGCTATATATAAAGATGGTTGATAGTTGGGACCCTAGTATGCAGATGTAGTTTACAAACCTTGTTCTTAGTAATGTGCCAACTTAGCATATTGAATTGAATCATTGAGTAAGATCATGTATAGATATTTTTGTTTATTTACATGGTCTTTCGTTAATCCCATCATTGGTTTCTTGGGGAAACTATTTGCCAAGGTTGGGAATCCCTGTGGCATATACCTTGCTAGTGTATGTGACCAAATGGTTGTGCCTAGCATCTATATAGATTATCTTAACTTGGGAAAGTTCAAGTTCTCATCATGATAGTTAAAATCCTAAGAGAACTATAGGTAACTTCTATCATTTTTGGAAGTGGGTATGCAGGAAATCCTTGGGAAAAGGATGACCTTGTGACCCAAGTTCGTAGGGGAGGATTTAAGGAATGGTTCCAAGGTTTGGGGTTGTTCCTAAGCTTGATTGACCTTCCCTCTTTAGTACATACTTCAGCTTGAGGCTGAAATATGTTGTTGATGGTAGGGAACTCATCCTTTCAATTAATATGTCCCCACTACATAGGTCTAAGGCAATAAAATACACTCCAGAATCCTTAAGCTTATCTACTCTAGGGTTTGTGGTGTTTGGGTTTTCCAAAATATACTCCAATCATGTAATATCCCCTTCTAGTTGACATTGACATATTGGTAGGATTAGCTTATTAGTGGCTCTCGTAGGCTAATGAGGCATGATGAGAGAGTCATATGGCAGTCATTTGGTAATTATTTGGCTCAGTATTTGATTGGATTGAGGGGTTCCATTAGATATCATTATTATTTCTATTTATGGAAACCTTATGTTATAATTTGATGTTGAGATGCACTTTATTAATTATATTATATTTTCACATTTCATAAAGAGAAAATAATTAAAAATATATTGGAATCTTTGAAATATTCCCCTTAATTTTTTCCCAAAATTTAACACAAATCAGCAACCAATCACTGATTAGCGTTAGCTCCAAATGAAAATCAGCATGGAAAGTAACTCTAACCAAGAATATTCACCAAGATCCCAATGTGGGCGAGGTGATAGCATATGGTTAGAGGATCATTAGGAATAAACTGAACTAAAATTACAATTCATCTGCTGATGCAGACATCCACAAGCAGTGGGGATACTCCACTTATTCAGTGGGTAAGATTATTACATTATTAAAGGTGGCAAGCCAACCATTTAAATCCTCACCTCCACTTATTAACGTGGGGGGAATACAATCCACACAACCACTTATTTAGTGGGAGAAAACTTGCAATTAAAGAAAGATGATTATTTAAACTCAACCACTCAATTGTGGGAGTATGAAATTTAAACTAATTGCAGCAAATAAAATAAATAGCTGTTAGTACAACTAATCAGCTTTACAATGAATTAAACAGATGCAAATAAGAAAGATATGCTTCCAAATCAATCAATGGTTAGAGTAACACTTCCTCTTAACTCTTACAATACAATAATGATACAAAAATAAGCTCAAACCAACATTATATCAAAAACTAACAAGTCTGATATAAATCTGCAATTCTGGAAATGAATAACCAACAACTATAAGAATCAATTAAATGCTCATAACTTCACCAAAATACCTCCGAATGGCATGAAACGACGTGCAATGAACCTCTGGAGGATAGGCGCCCATGACAAGATGAAGAAACAACCTCAAAAGTCATCCATTAATTTATGGCACAATTCCCAATGCTCTCCAAATGGTGCAGCTCTTGAGAAGGGCGATTTAGCAATATAGAATCAAAGACTTGGAAATAAATTCCAATCTCTTGTGGAAGGGGTCACCTTGGGTCTAGAAACACTTTGCAAACATACCCAGAATGATATATAATTTACTCAAAAAGCTGTTAATAAAAAACACTTTCAGCTGTAGCAATATCAACAACACCAAAACTGAGAATAACTCCAAAATCTTCAACAATTGAACTCAATCTGCTAGTCTGAATGAGAAGCAGCAATAAAAACCAATTAGGTGTTGTCTCTCAAACACAAAATTGATTGGAATTTAGAAGGTAAGTATCCCTCGAAGAAATAATCACAATGTCATTTCGATAGCATAACTTTAGCAATTAACAATGGATGATAAATGCTAGAGCAAACTATCTCTTTTATAGAATTGAAAGTGACTTTTCAAATTCCATAACTCCTCCAAGAAAGGGATGCCAAAAACTCCTTTTTGAAATATTTTACTTTTTCAAAATATTTAATTCTCCCTTAATATGGCGTCCAAAACCCAAGGCATATTAAAACAATATAAAATATCAATTATTCCCTCCATGAGGCGTCCACCCTTTATGACCACCTTTTAAAACAACTTCAAGTCATTATACTAGGCCAGGGGGCCCAAATATGAAATATAACATTAATGACTTAAAATAACTCATTTCTCCTTTTTACACCTCACTAGCCAAATTCAACAATATTCAATTGTTCCAACTGAAATGGAAAACTTACTGAAGAGTTGGCAACTAGACCACTACCAAAATTAGAACTTACTAAAAATAGAAAATTTTGAGAAATGCCAAAAAGCCTCCAAAAAAGGAAACCCTGATTTTACCTCAGACAAGCCTACGGATTTTTGGAAATAGGCTAAAACCAAATGAAAATCTAATGGCCAAAATGGGGACATGACAGTCCGCTCTTCGCAAAATTGTTTGTCCTCAAGCAATGCCAGAACACTCCAAGCTGATCCCATCAAAACAAATAGGATCCTAGGGTCTCAAGTCCATCTCTGAAAAGTTCCACCATGTTGATGCTGCTCCACTTTGATCACAAAAATGAAATCATTGCACCAGAACTGCACAAACCATTCCTGCAACCTCAAAGAGATAACATGCCTGAAATTCAAATTAAAAAACATGGAAGGAATGGAATCAAAATTTAGCAGCATCTCATACCCAATAAACACTAAGGAATTAACATATGCGATGTCAATGTCAATCACCATCCTAAGAACAAAGAAGATTACTCTAAACAACTCAAAGATATTCTCATCAACATCATTCCTCAAAGCATCAGACCAAATCACAACAACAAATATGACTCCATCATAGCTATTTGCAAAAGAATAAACAACCCTTTGCATGTTCATAACAGCCACATCATCAAAGCTCCTCAAGGATGTATAATGGCTCTTCTGAATAATTTTGACATATTCAAGAATTTTTTTGAAAACTTCCACTAATCTCTCAAAAGTCTCAAAAAGTTGAACCCAAACAAGGTTCACTGCCCCAAACACTAGTGCAAGAAATTGTATAGAGTAAATCACTAGAAAGGAACTTAAACACCATCCAAATCTAGTCCAAATCACTATGGAGCATCATTTCCCACTTTTGAGGCCATAAACCATTAATGTAAAAAGATTGAGAAGAGGAAGAATGAATGTACCAACTTCCTATGAAAACTGAAATGAATCTCTCAAAATCTGATTTTAGGAAAGTCATCGTGCAATGAACTGAACAGCTGCTGCAATACTGAAAATCAACATCCATAATAGAACAATTGCTCATGCCCAAGGCTGGAAACATCTTCTCAAGAAACTCCAAACCAACATTAAACCAAAATTTGTTTGAAATATCTCTCCAATTCACCAATTGATGAGCAAAAAGAACCTTCGAATGATTGGCGAAGATGGGGACAACATCAGAGGATCTGAAAATTAAATTCTTATCTCTCCAAAGATTCCTCTTTCTACTTGTAACAATCTCCATCAAGCCATGTTGAAGATCCCAAACACGGATATTCAACTTAAAATGTTCTCCAATGTATCTGAAAGAGTACACAACACTTCTCCAAGTACTAATCAAGGAAAAATGCAAACTCAAGAATTAGAGTCTTCTTTGATAAAACCATGTAGCCTACCCATGAAAACATCAACATTAATGGAGTGCAAAACAAATGTTGTCCACAATTCCCATTCCCTCAAAGGACTAGGATGACCCAAAACATCACTCAACTCAAGAGATAGATTGTTAAGAAAGTAAATAATTTGTTGAGGTCCAACTTTCTCCCAAACTTCATGAGTAATAAGTTTGGAATCTTCACTCTTTGCTGCCGCAATAGAGTGACCAGCAGCTACCACCAAATCAAGAATGAAAGACTCAGCATTAGAGTTCAAAGAAATCAGCAAACAAGAGTAGGAACAACTGCTACAAATTTGAAAATCCACATTCATCTTGACCAAATTGCTCAAACACAAGGGTGGAAACACCCACTCTAAGAGCTCCATTATAGCAAAGAACCATTCTTTGCTCAAAATTTCTCTCCAATCAGCAAATGGAATCATCAAGTGGCTGGTAAGAAAGGAAAAAACACCATTCAATTTGAAAGTTTGATCCTTATCCCTCCAATGACCCTTCCTAACATACCCCAAAAGATTTTTCACAACAAATTCCTAAGTGCCTATCAATTCCAATTGCACACCCAAAAAATTATTGACTTCTTTGGTAAACCACTGAAGTCTATCCAAGACAGCTTCAAAAACAAGGGAGCCTGAAACAAGCATTGTCTTCAAATCCTTCTCCCAAGACAGGTTAGTGCGAGCATTACCCAATCCAAAGGATAAACTGTCAGGCATGCAAACAATATGTCTTACCAAAACATGTTTTAACAAAACCTTGGTGTCAAAGATGGGGAAGTCGTCATGAATCAACACTTCCCATATGGAGACTGAATTCTCTAAACCTCTTATGCATTCACTTACAAGCAAGCTTGGAGGATTATCAATCACAAAATATATCTCGTCCCTACATTCTCTGAGAAGTTTGAAATCAGCTAGCTGGTCTCCTATCTCCATTACACCCAACTGAACATTTGTTAGCATGCACTTTGTTGATTCAAGCTCAAGAGTGAGCTTATCAACCTTTCTTTCACATCCTTGAAATAAACCAACGATCTTCTTTGTGAATTCGTAGGCATAATCCCAATCTTTAATCCAGCATAGATACCCTGATTTCATGAGCACTAAGGAGTCTTTAATAAATTACAAATTAAAGAGAGTGACTCCATCCCAAACTATTTCCTGTCTCTCATCATCGCTCAAACTATGTGAGCGGTCAAATCTGAATAAGGCATGCACCTCATCCCCAATGGAAAACATGAATTGTCCTTTCCACTCACAAAAGTGCAAGGATGGTGAACTGCTGAAAGGTTGCATTTCAAAATCAGAACTTTGTTCCTTGTCTTTGTTGCCCCCATAGCTGCTCCAAGACTTCTGTCTTTCACCACCCACCAACTCTTCATCAGCAAATGCCCCGTGGTCTTCTAGCTCTATTTCCCCTTCATTGTCTCCTTGATTATATGTTGAAGAAACCCCCAATTTGATCAATGAGTCATTATTAATCACAGACCTAGAAGTTTTAGCAGCAAAAAACTTTTCTTTAGTGGCTGCAACCAAACTAAAATGGTCATTATGGGGCTTTTTCATGCAAGCTACTTTATCAAAAACAACTTCTCCTCCAAAGGCCATCTCATAGCTTTTAGTGAAATCTAAATTTTGTTCTTTATTGGGATCAAAGAGAAATCTATCCCATACAAGTTCCTTAACAAAATTAGGTACCTTCACACCCAAATCCCAAATGCTGAAGGGTTGATTATTTTGTTCAAAAAGAAATTGTCCTTCGTACTCCACTTGGAATGGTGATTCTTTGAATGAGACAGCTCCCAACTCAACAAAACTGATATCTTCATGAGAATCTTTCTCCAAGAGCTTAGTTTGATGATCACACGATTCTAATCCATAACTATTCATAACATCTTCATTGGAATGAAGTAAAGGATCATCATTACTAGTTGATTTGAAGACTTCATTCTTCTTGTCTTCAATGAGTCCTTCATGTAAAGGTATATTACAGATCTCTTCATAAGTGGTTACAAGCATACCAAGGAGCTCTTCTTGATTACTTGTCGTAGACTCTTCATGTGTATTCAAAATTGATGTTGCCTCCTTGCACTCACCCTCAACATGTGCGAACAACTGCATATCAATAGGTACTTCTTGAGAAACCACCTTAGAATCATTGAGAAACAACATTTTATTCCCATCCTTTGCACTAATAACTACCTCATTTTTCTGCTCTGTCTTCTTCAAGTGTGGCTTCAATTTTCTCACACTGAATGAACAAATCTCTGATCAACAAACTAGCAGTAGAGGAATTCTTTCCTTCTTGTTCATGAATGTTTAACAAAAAAGTTAGTACGGATTTTGGAATGTCATCCATCTCATTGATAGTCAAAACTAAAATGCTTCTCATTGCTGCCACTACAACCTCCTCCTGTTCACTCCAAGTTGAAATGAAGAGGTAATGGATAAAATAATATATTCAATCTTCCATACCTAATTCAACCAACAACATACTTGTTTTGAGTTCAGAAAATATCTTCAATATAGCAACTCTTCTTGGAAACAAACTACTTCCAGTTTCATCCAAATCTTGAAAACTCTCCACTATCATATTTAATATGATCTTCATGGTTCCAACATCATAGGGAAAATGGGGATTTACAATTCTAATAATCTCCATGAAACAAGAAGAAATCAGCAACTTGGTTTTTTCATGAAGATGCCCCAACCAATAGGGTTGGTTCAAAGAATTCACTGCAGGAGCTAGTGCCAACTCCATTTTCTTTGAAGGTGATGGTTTCACTTGTCTCAAACATTGTTCTAACAAATGAAGAATGTTCTCTTCATTTTCTCTTGACTGAAATTCTTTACCAAGTCTCTTTCTAGCCATAAAGAGAGTCTTTACCAACTTCATCTCTTCTTCATTAGCCATGCCTAACTGCCAACTTCTAGATACCACAAGGAGCTAAACTAGAATCTGCTCCGACTTTCGATGTAGTATCGGAGATCTCTATTACTCATCTACCTAAACATGAAGCACTGATCCACAGGATGGCAAGATCTTCTGCTCTGATACCACTAAAATATTCCCCTTAAATTTTTCCCAAAATTTAATACACAAATCAACAACCAATCACTGATTAGCGTTAGCTCCAAATGCAAATCAGCATAGAAATTAACTCTAACCAAGAATGTTCACCAAGATCTCAATGTGGGTGAGGTGATAGCATATGGTCAAAGGATCATTAGGAATAAATTGAACTAAAATTACAATTCATCTGCTTATGCAAGCATCCACAAGCAGTGGGGATACTCCACTTATTCAGTGGGTAAGATTATTACATTATTGTTGATGTTTTTTTCGTGACCGCACCAACGCAGAATAAAGTCGCCAACAACTACCCTATTCTCTCTTGATCAAAGTATTCTGCATGCTAAGATTGCAAGAAAGTTCATGCGTTCAACTCCAAGGTTCTTTTAGTGCGAATAGGCTCAGTCGGCTCGATGTGATTTGTTGGTATTTCAAGGAGACTTACGGAATTGTTCGGCAGGGGAGAAAGGAATTCAAATGCTCGAAAGATTTGTCTATGAAGCGCGGGTTTCCTATTCTAATCAGAAAGTACTGAACTAAAATGGTGCAGGGTTAAGAGAGCTCTAAGGCGTGGAGATGGCAATCAATCCTCACAAGCTTCAACCAGGATCTGCTTTGCCTCGCTTCAGACAGCCTCCACAAAACCAATGCAATCTTCAAAGGAGTAGCTCAAGGTGTTCAGATCATAACTTAGCATGAAAATACCATCACAACGACGCATATAAACATACAAATCATGATTGAAGTTAAGTACATGATATTCCAGTTGACCACACAAGGCGCATTCACCATCAGCGAACACACTAGTGGTATGGATAGACGAAGTTTGCTCAAATTGAAGACCACATTCCACAATTACTATCTACTGCTTGCATGAAGTGAAACTTATTCTACTTTAAGTCACTACTCGAATCAGAAGGACGAAGAAACCTTGCTAGCTACTCACAACAAAAGACGAAATTCATCATCAATGAAAATTCTTTTTATTGGGAGAGTGTTCACAACAATTTCTTACAAAGTTTTAAGGAAAAAGTTTCTTTCTTCTTCGACTACTCTATCAATCTATACTAAGCTACTTCTAATTTGTCTCTCTATTCTAACTTCTACACTAATTCTACTGTCTCATGAATGTACAAATGAAGGGGGACTTCCCCTTTTATAGTTGGCCAAGTCCAATGGACGGCTCAAATTACAATCAGCTGGATGGCCTAGATTGTGCCACCTCAGCCCTAAACAAGATTCGCCCTAAAAACCGCCACCAAGAGGAGTGGGGTAATAAATGAGCCATTAATGTCCATCATCCTTCTAGAAGATTCCAACCTTGAAACGCGTTCACACTGTTCTTGTTCTAACTGCAAATTGGATAAGTCTGGTGAACCTTGCTTTAGCTTTAGGCACGTGCTCGATCTAACTTCAAGGCGACAACTTCATTTTTCTGCTTGATGATTATTTTCTTCCTGGATGTTGTTGTTCAACTTTGAATTGCTTGAGGACGATCTTCTTCTCTCCATCTTGAGCTTTGAAAACTTTTCTTCTTTGTCACTTGAGTTGGGCACATACTAAGTCTCAACACTTAGTCATTTTCTCCAATTATTCGCTTCATCTCCTTAAGTCACCACCGTTTAGTCTCGACTTTCCACCTGCAAAACAAGCAAGGAGAGGAGCATCAGAACACTTTACAATATAAATCCACTCTACCCACCTTTAACTTCCAAGGGTTCATCTATTTCCTCTAGCCAACTTTACTTTCTTCATGGTCTGTAGGCTGGGGCATATAACACTTGTGCATCAAATTTCCATGCCTTAGGAAAAATTTCAACTCCCTCAGGGACGTATTTAAGAGATGCACTTTTGAAAATCATCTTTTGAGAGTGTTAACTTCAGCTGCATCATCTTTAAGGAATTCACTTTACCAGCTGGAGCTCTGATACTCAATCTGACTCTAGAAGATTAGTCTGACGAAGAATTCAATCAAATTCACCTAGGCAATCGAATTAAAATTCATCCGTCGAGGCATTTTATCTTCAAAAACATCATTTATTCCCTGCCTTAGAAAATTTCTCAAATTTTCCCTAGGAAATTCACCAACCTAGTGCCCATCAAAATCTTCACCTTGGAATTCCTGGCAAGCTGTGGAAGACTTTGAAATCCATTCCTCGTTGACAATCTTCAATACCCAGAAGAAAATTTTCTTCCGAACGTGTCAAATTCATGGGTGCACAACGAACAGGTTCATTTAATTTTTTGGAATTTCAACCTTTGGAAAATATTCTCTCATCAAATTTATTTCATTTCTTCATCCCTGTAAGTATCCTATTGCTCTAACTTGAAAATTTTCTTCCATCTCATGAAGCCGGTACATTCTATCATATCCACAGCCAACTTCATTCGTTCTTGAGAGAATTTCATTACTCCTCCACGCTAGACATATTTTTCCTAAGGTGATATTTAAATATCAATACTTAGGAAAATAAATTTTACCACTTCATCACTCAAGCCTAGGCGCATTTGATAGGAGGTATTTTAAATTTCAAAATTTTCCAATGCCTTGAAATATGCCTCACATAACTTCTAGGCGCCTATAGAGGAGTCCACTTTAAATTTCCCACACTTAGAAATATTTCCAAGGTCAAAGTGTTCAAGGCCTTTAACTTCAAACTCCTATTGTTCCTTAGGGCGCAAATAACCCCTTGTGCTTTCATTTTTAAGCACTTACTTCTCACTTCAAGGGCGCATATGGGACCTCCTACTTTCATTTTCCAGACTTGGAATCTTCTTCTAGTTGACATTCCCATGAGGGGCACATTTAAGGATGGGGACTTCAAATTTAGGATACTTAAATTTTTTTCCCAAGCTCTTCATGCTAAGCAAGGCGCATTTCACCCTATAAGCATTCACTTTTCATGCCTTAGAACATTTTAGGCTCATCTTGTCTTCATGGGCGCAAATGACCCCTTCTTGTTTCAATTTGTAGCTCTTAGAAATTTTACCAACCTTTTCCTACAAACTAGGGCGCATATCACCCCTTCTACTTTCATGTTTTTTATACTTCGAAAAATTTCCATGTGCTTCATCCAAAGTAAGGCACATTTGAGGGCCTCTACTCCAAATTTCCATGCCTTAGAGGATTTTCAAGGCTTCTCCAAGTCAAGGGCGCAAATATGGTGTTGAGCTTCAAGTTTGAAGTACTTAGCAAAGTTTCTCATCCATCTCCAAGTGAAGGCGCATTTAGGGGGCTTGGGCTTCAAGTTTCTAACACTTGGAAGATTTTCACCCTCATTCTTTCCTCAAGGGCGCATTTTCATGGGTGAGCATCCATTTTATCAACACTTAGGAATATTTTACCCTCTCTTCAAACTAGGGCCTATTTAGCATGTGAGCTTCCACTTTGAAACACTTAGAATATTCCTCAGGCCATCTTCCCAATCTTGGGCACATTCAAGGGTCCCTGCTTTCGATTTTCATGATATAGTCAACTTTCAAGTGAGCTCCAAGCCTAGGCGCATATGAGGGCAAGAGCTTCAAATTTTGAACCTTTTAGAACAATTTCGGCTTATCTACTTCAGCTTGGTGGGCGCATTTCAAAGGGTCAGCTTTCAAATTTTTTTTTTTTCAACTCTAAGCTCAAGGGTGCAAACAGCATGGGGAGCTTTTAGTTTTAGTGCCTTAGAAAAAATTTCATCATCCTCTTCAAGGTAGGGCGCATTTTGGACCTCTTACTTCCAATTTTCGAAACTTAGAACAATTTCAAGTCTCCTCTTCTCTTTCCAGGCGCATTTGGAGGGTGGAGCTTCCAATTTTCTCACACTTAGTAAAATTTCCAAGCTCCTCTTCAAAGAGGGGCGCATTTGACCCATGGAGCATCCAATTCATGACACTTAGAACCTTTTCCATTCCTAATCCATGGAGGGCGCATTTGGGGTACCCTGCTTCAAGTTTTTAACTTAGGCAAATTTTTGAACTCTTCAGGCTTAGGCACATTTGGCAGGTGGTGTTTCCAGTTTGAAAGACTTAGTAAACTTCTCATGCTTTCCTCCTTCAAGGGCGCATTTTACCCTTTGAACTTTCATTTTGACTTGCCTTAGAAGTTTTCAAGCTACCTCTTGGCACTTGGGCGCATTTCCCATGGCCTACTTCCATTTTTGTCAATACTTAGAGAATTTCATCCAAGTTTCCAGGAAAAGCAAGGCGCATTTGGGCCTTTGAGCTTCAAATTTCAAGTGCTTAGAGAATTTCCACAAATCTTCCGCTTTTAAAGGCGTTCTTCACCGGCTGGACTTGAAAATTTATCAATTTCAGTGAATTTCGTGTTCTTTGCCTGATTTAGGGTGACTCGATCATGCTAACCCTAATTTGCTATTTTTAGAAAGTTTGTCAATTTTGCACTTCAAGCTAATTTCAAGCTCCAAAAAGGCTGGATTTTGCTTTGTTCGGATCCTGGTGACATGATTGAGCTACTGGTGCCCAGTACTCGTATGCCTCTGCTATTTTTAACAACCTGCTAAAAATAGTAAATGTTCAGAATGAGCTCAAATTTCATGTGCTAAATGCCCAAAGTGTGGTGATCGTGGCTGGATTCTACATGTGCATGGTTGTTGTGTTCTGCCCTTGATTTTAGGAAACCCTAATTCTTCTGTACCAACCTGCTAAAAATAGTAAGTGTCCAATTTTCCATCCTCTACAACCCCGTTTGATCTAAAATTTGCGCCATAGGGTCTTCATCACTTGCTTGACCTGTACCTACTGAGACTTGATGTTGGCCTGCTATTTATAGCATGTTTCTGGAGTGACTTACTATTTATAGTAAGTGCTTGTTTCTGAGGCTTCATTAGCTCCGTTTGAGTTGAAATTTGGATAGTGCGCTCCTCGTCGGTGAACTTGCCTGTCTGCGCTGGCGCCTGAGATTGACTTTCTATTTATAGCCTGCGCCGAGGATACCTTACTAAAAATAGTAAGTGCTCCGATTGCCTTCAAATTTTGCCAGCAGACTCCTCGGAAGATGCTGATCGTGGTGGATACTTCAGTTTTGGACATTTTGACGTCTGATTCCTCATTTTTAGCCCTTAAGCTCGAAACCCTAATTTTTTGCATGTTCCTCAAATGAGCTCCGTTTGACCTCGTTTCTGTTGCATGATGATCAGTTCGCAGTCCTGAAGTGATGGGCAGCTGCTAGAGTGGTACATGCTTGAAAGTGGTTGAAAAGTGACCGAACGGTTGCTGGATGATTTTGCATGTCACACTGCCTGAAAAATCTTGAAAAACCCACAAAAACCCAAAAAACTCTTCAACATGCAAGCACTGGCTAAAAATAGCAAGTTTTAGAAAAGTGACCAGTTTCACTTGCATGTTACACCATTGCGAAGCTCTTGGAAAATCCAGAAAGAATATGTCGACATGCATTGAGAAAATTTTTCTGCAAACCCTAATATTGGCCTCCGAAGGCTGAACGCTCAAAGTTGTCGTCCCACTTTGCATGTCATATCACTGCGAAGGTCTCGAAAAACCCACAAAGAATCTCCGGACATGCATCAGAAAATGTAACATGTAGACCCTGGAATCTACTCTGGAAGCTGGACTGCTAAAAATAGCAAGTCGTCCATTTTTGCTCAAATTTAACCTGTGAGTAGCTTGATGTGCTCTAGACGCAGCGTGACTGTCAGATTCACAAAAATGCTGAAGGAATGCCTGTAATTGCACACTTACTAAAAATAGTAAGTACTCAGAATCTAATGAAATTTCAGTGAAAACCTGCTGGAAACATACTGACACCAACGTTAATCTCTGATTTCAATTCAAAACTTGATTTGACTTCAAACTGACGTGAGAAATGCAAACCCTAATTCTATAGACTTAGCCAAGATTTCAATTCAGATGGGCACATCTCGGGAAGACAGATAGTAGAAAATAGAGACAACGACAAAACGACCCAAAAAGTAAATCCAAAAGACCGAAACGAAGCAAAAATTAGGGGGTCCCCATTTGCAATGGGGCGATGTGTGAAAAAGGTCACAACAATTATTAAAGGCGGCAAGCCAGCCATTTAAATCCTCACTTGCACTTATTAGCGTGGGGGGAATACAATCCACACAACCACTTATTTAGTGGGAGGAAACTTACAATTAAAGAAAGATGATTATTTAAACTCAACCACTCAATCGTAGGAGTATGAAATTTAAACTAATTGCAGCAAATAAAATAAATAGCTGTTAGTACTACTAATCAGCTTTACAATGAATTAAACAGCTGCAAATAAGAAAGATATGCTTCCAAATCAATCAACGGTTAGAGTAACACTTCCTCTAACTCTTACAATACAATAATGATATAAAAATGAAGCTCAAACCAGCATTATATCAAAAACTAACAAGTCATAAAAATTTGCAATTCTGGAAATGAATAACCATCAACTATAAGAATCAATTAAATGCTCATAACTTCACCAAAATACCTTTGAATAGCATGAAACGACATGCAATGAACCTTTCGAGGATAGGCGCCCATGACAAGATAAAGAAACAGCCTCAAAAGTTATTCATTAATTTATGGCACAATTCCCAATGCTCTCCAAATGGTGCGGCTCTTAAGAAGGGTGATTTAGCAATATAAAATCAAAGACTTGGAAATAAATTCCAATCTCTTGTGGAAGGGGTTGCCTTGGGTCTAGAAACACTTTGCAAACATACCCAGAATGATATAAATTTGCTCAAAAAGCTGTTAATAAAAAACACTTTCAGCTGTAGCAATATTAGCAACACCAAAACTGAGAATAACTCCAAAATCTTCAACAATTGAACTCCATCTGCAAATCTGAATGAGAAGCAGCAATAAAAACCAATTAGGTGTTGTCTCTCAAACACGAAATTGATTGGAATCTAGAAGGTAAGCATCCCTCGAAGAAATAATCACAATGTCATTTTGACAGCATAATTTTAGTAATTAACAATGGATGATAAATGTTGAAGCAAACTATCTCTTTTATAGAATTGAAAGTTACTTTTCAAATTCCATAACTCTTCCAAGAAAGGGACACCAAAAGCTCCTTTTTGAAATATTTTACTTTTTCAAAATATTTAATTTTCCCTTAATATGGCGTCCAAAACCCAAGGCATATTAAAACAATATAAAATATCAATTATTCCCTCCATGAGGCGTCCACCCTTTATGACCACCTTTTAAAACAACTTCAAGTCATTAAACTAGGCCAAGGGGCCCAAATATGAAATATAACATTAATGACTTAAAATAACTCATTTCTCCCTTTTACACCTCAATAGCCAAATTCAACAATATTCAACTGCTCCAACTGAAATGGAAAACTTATTGAAGAGCTGCCAACTGGACCACTGCCAAATTTAGAACTTACTAAAAATAGTAAATTCTGAGAAATGCCAAAAAGCCTCCAAAGAAGGAAACCCTGATTTTACCTCAAACAAGCCTACAAATTTCTAGAAATAGGCTAAAACCAAATGAAGAGCTAATGGCCAAAATGGGGACATTACAATCTTACAATCTTCTAGAAGTCAAAAAATAATATTATTTTATTGAGGCCAACCTTTAGAAGAAAGGCATAAATAGACATTGAGGTTTCATTCTTCACCATCCAGATTTGTTGTTGATGATTGATGATTTCTTCTTGAGCATTTGTTGAGCCAAATGGTCTGCAGATAATCAATTGATTTTTAGGAACGAAAACTCCCATTGATTGCATAACTAAGGGAGTGAAATATCTCTTGAAGGGTTGTGGGCAAAATTTGTGGCCTTTGGCCAATTTTGGTGAAAATTCGATTGGATCTATTTGGGAATTATTTGGTATTAAGAATTTCTTCCATTTTGGCATCTTGGAGGGCGAATTGAATCAAGGAAGAATTTTGATTTTGGTAAATTTGAAATTACTTTTTATAGTCTTGTTGTGACTTTTTCACACATCGCCCCATTCAAAATGGGGACCCCCTAATTTTTGCTCCATTCTGGTCTTTTGGCTTGGGGTTTTCTTCTCTCTCTCTCTCTCTATCTCTTTTCTAATGTCTGCCTTTTGGGGGTTGGCGTCATTGATTAAGTGAAATTGACCAAGTCTGAAAATTAGGGTTTCATCTTTTCTGGTCACCAAGGTCGAACGAAGTCAATAAATTGAAAATTGAGATTGACGTTGTTGTCGATATTTCCTGAGGCATAGTTGGCATACTCGCAGGAAACTCGGCGAGTCTTGAAAAACTCGCGAGTTTTTTTCAGAAACGAGTTTTTGCAGAGTTAACTCGCAGAACTTGAAATTCGAGTTTTTTCGAGTTTTTGCAAAAACTCGCGAGTTTTTAGTGGCGAGTACTCGCCAAAAACTCGCGAGTCCGAAGGAAAAACTCGCCTGCGCAGGAATAAAGGCTGAAGACGTCTTTTAATAAGTTCATTTCATTTCAAAATCACTTGATACTTTGTGTGAGGAGCTAAAACCCCCCCCCAAGCAAGGAGATATCATTTCCAACGATTTTCCATCGAGGAGAGCGGATTCAAACGCCATTTTGTGTGGATTTTGAAGGGAAATTCGATTCACAGGTAGGGTTTTTGTTTTTGTTTTTTGTTTTTGATTAATTAATTTCTTTCATTCTTCTTGCAAAATACTCATTCCAAATTGAAAAAAAGACATGATAGAGCACAAAGAAACAATTTTTTTGCATTTAGAATCCAAAAAACAAGATTCATCACAATCTTTTGTTGATTTTTGCTGATTTTTTTCATTTTTTTCACTATTTTTTGAAATTTTCAGACCTAGGTTCATTTTTTGTGTAGAATGATAAGATTAGTTAATAATGTTAATTGATAATTCATTTAAACACATTTGTATCAATTTAAATCAAATTTAGCTCTAGATTTTTGAAGTTTTAATGATTTTAGGTTGTTTTTTAAATTTTTTTTGTATTAAAAACTAATATGTTGTACATATTTTTGAATGTGTAGATTGATCATTGATCAGTGAATACACATTACAGTGATTACACACTATAATGGCTTCTGGCTCTGGTTCATGCTCAGCATCAGGTTCCACCCCCGCCCCATCAAGTTCCACCCCTCGCACACCATCAGCATGGGTTCCAGGCACTCGTCCAGCAGGGGCTAGAGACCCTACATGGAAATATGGTGTCAGAGGGCCAGTGCCTGGAACAGTTGTTTGCGGTGAATGCAAAAAAACATATCATGGAGGCATAAATCGCCTCAAATACCATCTAGCAGGCATTCCTCAACGTGATTCCAAGGTTTGTGAGAAGCCCAAAGAAGAGATTAGAAGAGAGATGCTTGCCCTACTTTCACTTGCTGAGGAAAAAAAAATGCAAAGGGAGAGGGCTAAAAAAGCCATAGCAGCATCCATAGCCAGTGCTAGTGGACATGCGCATGCCCATGGGACTCAGGAGCACGGGGTCGAGCACATGGAGATAGAGTCAGATGAGGATGCAGATATTATTGGCATTGTGGGCTCTCTTCATGGTCCACGGATTCGCATTCATGGCACATCCTCCACAGCCACATCGGCTAGGCCCCCCTTGTCCTCTAGTTCGACTAGAGTGCCAATGCCACCACCACCTTCATCTTCACGCAACCCACAAAGTTTTTTTGTGCCAAGAAACACACCAGGAGCACAGGGATCATTGGAGGCTACAGGGTGGAACAAGGAGGTGCATGAACATGCCAAAATGGCATGTGCTGATTTTTGGTATTTCAATAACATACCATTCAATGTGGCGAGTAGTCCCTATTGGCACAATATGGTCACTTCATTGACAGTTGCGGGAAAAGGCTTCAAGCCACCTTCTCGCAAAGATTTGAGTGGGAGGTAAGTGACAAGTCAACTTAAATTTTATGTTCTTTAATTTAAAATTTAAATTACTTTATTATTTATGTTGAATTCAAGCTATTTTTTGTTTAAAACTTACAATTTTGTACTTATTTAATTATTTTACTTTGTACTTGCAGTTTGCTCACAAATGCAACCGAAAGGGCAATGCATGTGGTGGAAGAGCAAAAAACTAAATGGAAGAAATTTGGCTGCTCAATTCTTTCTGATGGGTGGACGGATGGGAGAAACCGCACCATCCTTAATTTTTTGGTTGCTTCCAAAGGTGAAGTTGTGTTTTGGAAGTCGGTGGATGCTTCCAACAGGATAAAAACTGCAGATACATTGTGTACGCTGTTGGAAGAAGTTGTGATGGAGGTGGGCATTGCTAATGTGGTGCAAGTCATCACAGATAATGCAGCAGCGTATGTGGCAGCTGGAAGGATGCTTGAGAGTAGACATCCATCACTCTTTTGGTCACCTTGTGCGGCTCATTGCCTTGACCTTCTTTTGGAGGACATAGGCAAACTTGTTTGGGTGGCACCGATTGTAGATGATGCAAGGAGCATCACAAAATATATCTACAATCACCCTTGGGTTCTTAGTTTGATGAGAGAGCATACGCCAGGGAAGGAGTTGGTGAGATCGGGTGCCACAAGGTTTGCAACAATTTTCCTAACGTTGCAAAGCATTTTGGATTCTTTGGGCTCTCTAAGACAAATGTTCGTGAGTCAAGCATGGAATGACTCCTCATATTCAAAGAAGGCCGAAGGAGATAGAATTTCTGCAATAGTCTTCGACCCCTTGTTTGCACAAAAAGCTACAGAGATCGTGAAGGTAACTTCCAAACTTTGATTTTAATTTTAATCTCAAGTTCAATATAAATATATGTTTTTTAATTTAACTTTAAGCCTTTCATTATAAATTTCTAACTTTGATCTTTTTGTATTTTTAATCTAGGTGTCGGAGCCCTTGGTTAGAGTCCTCCGCTTGGTAGATGGGGATGAAAACCCAATGGGATACATTTATGAGGCCATGGATAGGGCCAAGGAGGCCATCAAAAGTTATTACAAGGGGGACAGCCTCAAATTTGATCCCATATGGGAGATTGTTGATAGGAGGTGGAACAATCAACTCCACCAACCCATCCATGCAGCAGGGTACTTCCTCAACCCTTCTTTTCTCTTCTCAGAGAGCTTCTCTGATCCTAATGGAGAGGTTATGGAGGGGCTCACAACATGCATTCAGAGGATGGAACCTGAGGTTGCAGTGAGAGACCTCATCGTCAAGGAGATGGATATATATAGGGAGGCAACTGGTAATCTCTTTTCTTCAGAGTTGGCTGTTAGAGGAAGAACCACTCTGCCACCAGGTATAAAATTCAGAGTCTTTAAATTTTAAGTTTATTTCACATGCATCTTAGAATTTGATAAAATGTGTTTTGACTTTTGACTTTTGAGTCTTTGACTTTGTTTTCTAACTCTTCAATTTTGTTTTTGTTTTTTGCAGATGTTTGGTGGAAAAATTGGGGTGGAAAAACCCCAAATCTACAAAAAATTGCCCTCCGTATTCTATGTCAGCCTTGTAGTGCATCCAATTGTGAGCGCAATTGGAGCTTGTTCGAGTCCATTCACACGAAAAAGAGGAACAAGTTAACACAAAAGCGCCTCAATGACTTGGTCTTTGTGCAATACAACCTTCGGTTGCGCATAAAGAGAGTTGAAGAAAAATCACAGGATCCTATTGACTTAGATGAGATAGATCCTTATAGTGATTGGACAGGGCGAGAGGAGCAGCCTCCATTGTTTAGTGCAGATGAAATCCTTGACTTTGAGAGAGAGGCAATGGAGGATGTGGGTGCATCAGGAGTTGGAGATGTAGGGTTGGATGAGATCCAGCCAGAGCCAGAGCCAGAGCCAGAGCCAGCAGCAGTAGCACCGCAGCCACCACCACTAGCACCACGCACACGTGGCAGGGCTAGAGGACCCACCTCTTCTTCCCTAGCTGTTGCTAGACTAGGGAAGAGGAAAGCCTAGCATGTTGTATTTAGTTGTTGTTTAGAACTTTAGTATTTGCTTCTAGTTCTAGTTTTACTGTTTTCATGTATCAGACTTTCAGGCTTTTAGCCATCCGGATTCCGCATGAGAATGCGATTTTGTAATTAATTTACATTAAAGTCAATCAAAATTAATAGAAAACACTTTTGTACTCATTTATGGATTCATTGGATTCATCTTGTCATTGAATTTTGCAAAAAAAATGTGTTTTTAATGAAAATTAAGCAATTTTTTCATTTCCCGAGTTTTTGCCAGTTTTTTTCGAAGTTTTATGGTTTTAAAAATCAATTTTCCTTTGGCTAGTTTTTCCTTGTAATGAAGCTTCCAACTATGCCGCCAGTTCCCCAAAGAAATTTTCACTAGATTCCTCGAGGTACTTTACTATTTTTAGTAAGTGAGAAATTCAGGTAAGTTCGTCAGCATTTTGAGATTCCGACAGTCGCCACAAAGATTCTAATACGTCGCTGTTTCAAGATGCAAAAATTTGAGCTAAAAATGCATAACTTACTATTTTAGCAACAAATTTTCCAAAGACAAATTTTGTAGGGGCTAACCGCAGAGTTTCTTGATTGTTGGCATATTCCTTCCGGTTTCGGAGACCTTCTTCGCGATGATATAACATGCAAAACGGGACGACAACTTTCAGAATTCAGTCTTCCGAGGCTATTTTTAGGGTTTGCATGTCAAGGTTTCTTTTGCATGTCAAGGTTTCTTTTGCATGTCGGATGATTCCTAATGGGTTTTTCGAGAGCTTCGCGATGGTGTGACATGCAAATGGAGATACTCACTCAAAGAAGTAATCCTTTGCTACTTTTATGTGTGTCCTAAGCACTGGCCTCAAAGGTTCGTAATCGAGCTAATCGCGAAGGCTACGTAAACGCCAGACAAACAGATCATTTGATATGCATGCGAAATTTAATTAGGTTTCCGCTTGGGGACCTAAAAGGAGGCTTAAAAAGTCAAAATTTTCGAAACGGAGTAAACCACTCAAGGACGATTCTTCGTGCTATTCCGTTTAAAATTTCGAAATAAACGAGCACTTACTATTTATAGTAAGTCATTTTGAGACTCGGCTAAAATAGTAAATTGAGTGCATGCGCCGCAAGGTTAGCCAGTCAAATGGTGAGGAGCACTCATCTCAAATTTCAAGTCAATCAGAGCAATGGGGCTATCAGAAATGAGCAGTTACTATTTATAGTAAACCACCTTCAGAAATGGGCTAAAAATAGCAGGGTGACTAAAAGTGGCAGTGTCGACAGAACAACGAGGTCATAAGGATACAATGTGCAAAATTTCAAGCCATTCAGAGCTTCAGAAATGCAAAGTCAGAGGGATTTCTATAAATAGCAGGGCATGAAAGCTGGCGAAAAAACGAGAAAAATCCTAAGTCTGGAACTTCATCCTGCAACCATGGCAAAATGCGCCCAGTTGATGGAGGTATGGAAAATTTCTAAAGAATGAAGCTCGTCCTTCACACAGGCCAAAATGCGCCCAAGCTGGAGAAAGTCAAAGGAATTCAACGCCTTATCATCCTTCTGCCTAGCCTAAATGCGCCTTCAAGCATATGCCAAGCTCAGAAAAATTCTAAGTATGAAATTCATCCTTCATCAAGGGCAAAATGCGCCCAAAGTACAAGTGCTCAATGAAAGTCAACACCTTTCATCTTGAAGACATAGGAAAATGTGCCCAACTTGAAGAAGAGAAAATTTTTAAAAAATGAGAAAATTTTAAAAAAATTTCTAAGTCTGAATATCCACCACCCCCCTCAAAATGCGCCCATCTTGCAGCAGGGGTAAAATGCGCCCAAAATGAAAGGAGGTCAAAGCAGTCAAAGTTTTTCATCCTCCTCCTAGGTGGAAATGCGTCCAAAGCATGCATGTGAAGACAAATAAGGGAGGCGAAAGGTCACAGAGGGACGTGGTAACATGCTTTATCCTGCTCCACATCAAAAATGCGCCCAAGGATGAATGAAAGTCAACAAGTCAACAAGTTTTGTCCTTCATCAAGTCTAAAATGCGCCAGAATTAGAAGAAAGTCAAAAAGTCACAAGGAGTTCGTCCTCCTCACCCCCCCAAATGCGCCCAATCCAAGCCATGTCAAGACAAAAAACGGAAGTTGAAGAGTCATCCTCTTGCCAAGCTCAAATGCGCCCAAGTTGAGGTGGTAAAAGGTAAGTAAATGGAGTAAAAGGTGAGTGAAAATACCTCAAGGCGTGGTCAATGTAAGGTAAATGCTAGGCACACCCAAGGTGGAAGGTGTTGAAGATGTTTTCCTAGGCGTGATTTTGAATTTCCTATTCAAGAGTGAAATGCGCCTAAAGTGATAAAGTATTAAAATGTTTTCTGAGGCATGAAGGATGAATGTTGGGCGTGGTTTTTAATTTTCCCCAAAAGTGCTAGGCGTGGCCAAGGTGATATGTGTGCAGTGGTGAAGATAATTGCTAACGCGTGATTTTTCCTCAGTGTGCTATGCGCCTTAAGTATGAAATAAAGTATAAGATGAGTGATGGGAATTTTTATAAGGCGTTGGAATATTTTCCTAAGTGTGGAGTAAAATGCTAGTGGTGAGTGAGAGGTAAAATGTGCTAGGCGCCTCCATGAATAAAATTTTTCTAAGTGAAGTTGATGAAGTTTCCACCAATGCCGAACAAATAAAATTTTCTCAGGCAAATTCTCAAGGTGCAAGATGATTTAAAATATTTTCTAAGGAAAAATATTTTCTTCTTAGAAAATACGCCTAGAGGTCAAGGTGGTGAAATTTTTCGTGAGGCACCGGCAAATTTTTCAAGGATGAAGTCAGAGATGGATGATAATGCAGGATGAACTAAAATTTCTCAAGCGAGAGCAACACAGGATGATCACAGGCGAAGAATGGATTTAATTTGAAAGAATAATATTTTCTAAGGTTCAAAATTCAAAAATTAAATGAACCCGTTCGTTGGGTACCCATAGATTCGATGCATTCTGGAGAAAATTCTCTTCTGGGTACTGAACATTCGCGATGATAGATGGATTTCCAAGTCTTCCGCACTTCGCCGACGCTCTTTCAGTGAAGAATTTAATCAGTACCCAAATTGTGAATTTTCCTAAGGAAAATTTTAAAAATTCTCTAAGGCAAGATGAATAAAATGACTTTTCAAAGTGAATTTCTCCGAATGATGAATTTTAAGTAAGTTGCCTAGATGATTTTGATCGAATTCTTCGAAGATGAATTTTCCAGAGATGATGAAGAGTTACATTCAGATTCAAGTGACAGAGTTCCGGCTGGTGAATTAAAGGATGAATTTAAATTAAATTTTTTCAAGAATAAATTGAAAGATGCCAGTCAAAGTCCAACTTCTAGAAGAGCAAAATTCCTGACGTCGAGAGACAAGTGTCAGAAATACCAGAGAGGGAGAATTCGAATTTTTGAAATGGCGTAGTGGAAATTGAATGTACTGGCTATAATTGGCTTCTTCTAGAATTCGAATTTTTGCTATAAAATGAACAAGTCTCTCACTTCCTTTTCACAGCTGAGAAGAATTCGACTTGCTCTGAAGTTTGAGGATTGCTTGAAGAGTTCGAAATTTTATTGGAGACTGTTGTTTGCTGATTGCTAAGAGCTTAAGTTCGAATTTGCTGAAGGACGCCTTGAGTTGCTTATACAAGTGTTGGAGAATTACTGAAGTCAAGAAGGGCGCACTTGCTGATTGCTAGAGCTCAAATTTGTTTTCCGAAGGCTGAAGCTTGAGTTTTCTAAAGTTGCTAGTGATAAGAAGGACGCCTTGAAGTGAGGTGAAGTTGCTGAGAGTTTCAAAGTGTGAATTTACTAATTGCTGATTGTTGGTGTGAAGTACGAATTTGCAGAAGTTCAAGTTGTTGATTGAAGTTGCTAAGGCTAAAGTCTACTTAGAAACTTTTTCTAAGTGTTGAAGTTCGAATTTATTGGAGAAGAAGCTGAGGTTTGCAAATAAGAAAGTTATTGCAGCTTCTTGAAGTCGACTGCAGCCCCTACACAATGTCTTATTTTATTTTTATAAACTAAATTGCTGATGAATGTTTACTGTTTGCAGATGGTTGAGGCAAGGGCGACTAGGAAGGACAATGGTGCATCCAGACAAGCTATGATCAAGAAGTTGAGTAAGACATTTATGCCAGAATCAAAATTCATTTCAAAGTTGGGCAAGTTGACCGATACCAACTTGGGCTCTGTCAACCTGGAGACCTTCAAGAACAGGATGTTAGGGATTGGAAGTCACCGGCCTTCGACCACTTCGCACAATATTGTTCGAAGTGGGTTATATGCAGCTGCTGGTTTTCCACCAGCCATTCAATGCTCGGAGCTGATAATGGAGTGTGCCAATTATTATGAGAAGGAGCACAGATCGATTATGTCACTTGATGGCCAAGTGCTAGCCAATCTTACTCCAGCGGCCATTGGTGAAGCTTTCGGGATCCCGGTGCACAGGAACATGATTTACAAATCCAGAGAGCGGGCTGAGCAGATGTATGCTTCTGCTTTTGAGAGATGCACGGAGACGATCAACACTCATTGGATGAGCACTCCCAAGCCTTCTCGTACAAAGTTGCCGAAGCAGATCATAGCGGATGACTTAAAGCAAGAATATTGTGACCTCATCATGATGCTGAGCAGGGTTGGAGGTTGTGCACAATCATTCATTTTTGAGCCTTGGATGTTTTACTACATGAACCTCTTGCTAGAAGGGAAAGATTATGTCAATTGGGCCGAGATGATCAGTGATAATTTGCATGAGCAGCTCCTGAGCCTTAGAAGGACGAAGACATTCTATATGAGCTCTTATATTATCTATATGTTGGCACGGATGACGAAGTACAGGGGGATCTCTTACAGGGAGCCTGTCGGCTGTGGCTCTCATCAATTCAAGATCCATGAGGCTTGTCCGCAGTTGCATTTGGCAAGCACAACTTACTACAAGCGTGTCAACGATTCCTTCACCATGTACATCACGAGATTGCTTCAGGAATGGTTGCATCACAAAATCTCTCTAGGATGGCCCAAGAATTGATTGAAAGGTATGGGTGCTGGTTCATACAGTTTCTGAAATTTTCTTATATTAGGCTGCAAGGTTTTTCTTCGTACCCATATAGGCTGCCTAAATACCCAACAGATAGAGTTCTAATGCTAGAGATATCTAGGCAATTTCTTGCCTATGATAAGATTGAAAAGAAAAAGAAGGGAGGGGTAGAATTTCCAATTGTCATGGGCAACTCGGATGATGTGTGTCCCTCAATACAGGCAGCTAGAGAGGCTGATAGTGAGCTTCAATTTTATCATTTTTCATATCATACTAGCCGACAGCACTATGACTCACATCACAACATCAAATGGGTACTGTCAGAGGAGTTTAAACATAAGGCCACCATTGAGGTTTATTGGGCTGATGCAGCTGATGAGATTGAAGTAAGGAAAAGGATGTTCTCTCGGTTGCCCATTACTTTGATCAGGGAGTGTGAGGTTGTGCCAGTTCCAGACCAGGTGAACGAGGATATGGACGTTGTCCATCCGGATTATGCAGCAGTGAGAGATACTCCACTTCCACCTCTAGATTGGTCAGAACCTGAGGTTGCTGATTTGGATACACTTTCTATCCCAGTCCTGACATTCACTAGAGCATGGGTTGACAGGCGAGTAAACAGGTTGAAGAGTAGGTCAATTGCTTTGACTTACAATTTGATGGGAGATCACAAGACACCCACCACTGCCAGAAACAAACAGATTACAAGAGGTCCAGAGTCCAGAAAGAAAGAGATAGTTCGACAGGAGCCCATTCAGCCAGAGCCTCCACGAGTTGCAGTTGAGTCACCCACACCCTTGGAGACACGTTCTCCAAGTATACAGGAGGTTTCTTTGTTTGCTGATCAGAGGAATGCATTGAATCAGGTGCCAGTAGTACAGGATAATATTCAGCCTCCACAGAAAGAGTCGGTTGGCCAGAGCGTCAACGCACCTGTTAGGGTTGATCAACAGGATGATGAGGGGACTATTACTGACCCTCAGTTTCAGCAGGAATTAGAGGCGGCCATGAATGATGATGATGATATAGTGTCAGGTGACACTCAGCCACTTGAGGATAATGAACCTCGCCAGAATGATGTAGAGGTCGAGCAGGTTAGAGAAGTTGAGGCACAGGAACAGCAGCCCTTTGACATACAGTACGATGTGCCCGATTGGCTTAAGGATAGAATGAGGAGAAGCCCCAGTGAGGAGATTGATCCAGCAGTTGAGATGGAAGAGTTTTTGAACAAGATCAGTGTGCCTCCACAGAAGAAGAAAGCAAGGAAGTTTTCGAAGATATCCACTGAAGAGGACGGCTCTCGCACCCTTCATGTAGCTGTGCCACGAGTTGAGTTTGACCGAAATAAAGCAGTGCCTGAGAATTATGTGGTCACACCTTTGGATTTTGGAAGCCCCACTATTGCTCAAATTGTAGAGTGTGATAACTCCTACCTTGCCCTCAAAGATAGGTTGTTCAAGAAAGAAGGGAAGTATAAGAAGTTGAAAAGAGAACACAAGGCCTTAATTGGATATGTATAGCAGTTGTCTCGTTCTCGAGGGCAGGACATCCCAGTGATAGAACCTCCAGCAGAGATACCTAGAGAATCAATCAGTGGCTTGGTGGAGTTAGGAAAGACGGCGCAGGAGGCAAATAAGTGGGTCACAAGAGTTTGTGCTGAGACAGAGAAGTTTATGGAGGACCTTGCTTTTGCTTTTCAGTAGGCCTCTAGTATTTTGGCACGGATGGAGGCAGTGGATCATGCTTGGGGGGATGCTTCTATCTATCAGAGTAAGGTGATCCAGCCTCTTGAGGCATTGAGGCATGTTCCGTTGCGATTGCTGATTGATGGAGGTGTCATCCAGGAGAATGATAGGTATGATTTCTCTAGGTGGTATTCTTTAGCAATCACGGGGCGTGGTTTCTTCGATGCGGCACAGGCAGATTCAGCCAGGATACATAAGGCTATGGCTAATATTATTGATGGAGTTCAGAACACTTTTGAGGCCATATTTGCTAGGCGGCTGAATCCAGATGAGATTAATGTTGATAATTTGAGGGGTCGGCTGGTACCTTTCTTCTCAGAGGTAAGGACCTTTGTACAAGATGATTTCGAGAACACCTCCACTTTCTCCGCCTTGATTCAGAACATGCAGGACTCCTTGATTGCTTTGAGAAAGTCATGTGCAAGGCATGAGCATTCAGTCACAGTGTTAGAGTTTCAGCTAGATTGCATTCCGCCCATTTCAGTTCAGGAGGTTGAGGCTGTGCTTGGCAGATTCGTTGAGTTTGCAGTCAGAGAGAAGGCAAATGGGAATGCACTACTGGACGAGGATCTTCTAGAAGACTGATTGTGGGAATTTATTGCCTTTACTATTTTTGGGAGTGAGTGGGAATCTTTGATTCATTTAATGTACCACTCCCTATTCTGGTAGTTTTTAGGGTTAGGGCTGAGGTGGCACGATTCTAGCCACTCTATTGATTGTAACCCTAGCCGTCTTTTGGGACTTGGCTAGCTATATAAAGGGGGAGTCCCCCTCATTTGTAATTCATTAGAGATCAGAATCAGAATTGAGTTAGAGCTTAGAGGCTAGAGAGTAGAGCATAGTAGAGCATTGTAGACATTTTGCATAGTGTGGAGAAGAAAGAAAGTTTTCCCTTTGAAAACTTTTGTGGAGATTGTTGTGTAATACTTTTCATGATAATAGATCTTTTCATTAATGGTGGAATTCATCTTGTCATGAATAGCTAGCAAGGTCTCTTCTTCCTTTCGGATCCAAGTAGCTTAATTTCATGCAAGTAGTTTACTTTGATGTGTGGTATTTTTGTTGAGGTAGCTTCTTTCATTCCATACCACTAGTGACTTGTTGATGATAAGTTCGCCTTGCGTGGTCCATTGGAAATTGATTTGAGTTTAACTTCGATTATGATTTGTATGCTTATATGCGTTGTTCTGATGGTGTATGCATGCTAAATCATAATTTGAACATCTTTGCTATCCCTTTGAAGATTGCACTGATTTTGCTGAAGCTGTCCGACGTGAGGCTAGGTGAAATTTGGTTGAAGTCTGCCAAAACTGAGTTCCACATATCCTTCATTTATAGTAGAACATAAGTTTCTTAGGCCTTACACGCTTTTACTTTCCGTATATTTCTGATTAGTTTTGGGAAAACGAACTCTACTGCCAAATCATACACGCAAGAATCCCTTTCAAATCATATACCAGCTGCTAACTGCAAGAAGTCTGAACAATTGTGTAAGTCCCCTCGTAAGAACACAGCAATACACATCAACCAACTGAGGGTATTCTAAGTATTCGGAACCTTGGAGTTGAACGTGTGATCTATCTCGCAATCTTAGCACACAGAATACTTTGATCAAGAGAGAACGGAGTAGCCCCAAACTATTTTGTTCTTCGGCTGATTGGTGAGGTCACAAAAATCGCATCAACAGAGAAAAACTAGCGCTAGAAGGAGGGCCTTCCAAGGGTTCCTACAGTTAGCAATCATATTCAAATAAGAAGGGATATTCATTCAAAAGGAAATTCATTGGAGAAAGAAATTATCATGAGTCAAGATGGTGCTACCGCATAGAGAAATATTTCCAGTGTTGCAGCCTAATTTGGGATTCAACGACGATCAAGAAGATATTCTTTCAGGACTGAACAATCTTGCTTGGAAAACAAAGGAGAGCTACGCCCAGTACATGAGAACTTGCTTCGTGTTGGAAGAAGAAGAAGAGAAGGCTATTGAGATTCAAGTTGCAATTGAAAGAAATTTGCTGAATCTAAGACAACCACTCGTTCCTCTTCCTCGTTGACAGTGATCAGCTACATCCTAGATCACATTAGCTCGTTCTCACCTGATAAGTTGAAAAGAATCTTGAGGTCGGCGCCAAGTTCATCCAAAGATTTTGTGGAGTTAGGTTTGCCTACTCGAGCAAGGAAGAAGAAAGAAGTCCGTCCAAGTAAAGAGGCTGAGTCAAGCGAAGAAGTATTTTCAAACAAAGAAGCTCAGTCTAGTGAAGAAAGCGGAGAAGAGATTACAAGTTTGTTCCGAACCCCACCAAGTGTTTCAGGGTTCACCCAGCCTAAAGCAATTCAAGTTACCACTCCGGTGTTTGTTCAGAAACCAGTTCAGGCTACCACAACCCCAGTAATTGTATATCAGAGGCGGCAGCCAAATCAAGCAATGGCTCAACTAGGAGGTCAACAAGGAGGTCAACCAGCTCCCAATGGTGCTACTTGGTTAGTTACTAATCCATCCCCTCTTGAGTTCGCAGACTATCATGATATGCCAAAGAATCCAGAGCACTTCTGCACCAAGTATCAAGTCAATGATCCAAACCGTTCTGCTGAGGATCACATTAAGATGTTCGAGGATAATTTGCGAAATAGACAAATTGCATATGTAGATGTGGCATGCACATTGTTCCCGTACTCCTTGGGAGAAGAAGAGCACTTTTGGTTTATACACTTACCAGTTGGGTCCATCAGAACATGGGAGCAGATGAAGGAGGCTTTCATTGGAAAGTTTGGTATTCCTATCACCCCAGTAGAGCTCTTCCGCCAGTTCACGGAAGTGAGAAGACAAGACAAAGAGCCTATTCATGCTTTCAACAACAGATTCCAGAAAGCTCTCACAAGGCTACGTGCTCCATATGTTATTCTCGATGCTAGAGAGAACTACTATGCAGCCTTGGACCCATTAACCGCAATGTTCGTAAGACAAGCTCATCCCATCCCGGCAGATATGAACCAAGCATACGCGAAGGCCGTAGAAGTAAGTCAAAATATGGGACAAAACATAACTGGGCCTTCTTTGTACACTGGCTTGACGACGACAAACAATCAGATGCAGACTCTTAATCCGGCATGGAATCAGCAAATTCCAGTGTTGAATTCAGTTCCAACACCATCTAATCAGTTGGTTCTCCATCCTGGGGTACCTCTATCCTAGACTCCAACTACACAGCCTATCTATCTCCAGAATACAGTGCCATCTACGAGGACACAAGAGGAGAGAGACGAAATGAAAGAATTAGTAGAACAAATGAAAAGGCTATCATCTGAGGTAACTCACCTCAGGAATCAAAATAATCAAATGCAATCTATGTTGAAGAATTATCAGGCACATCTAGGTGCCAATCGCGGATATCAGAATCATCCTCAACACCATCAAGATGCCCATCAGGGACATGGACCCGACAATAGCCATGGGTATCGAAATAACAATCAAGGATATCAAAAGAGGTCCTGGAATACTGGACCTAACAATGGAGGAGTTCCGTCACCGCTAGATAACCCACCACCTCCAGAGAATCATCCCACGGACAGAGTATTTTTGGCAGAGGCTGCTATGTCCGGATGGTGTAGACTCCACAATACAAGTCAACACTCAGAGTTACAGTGCCATGAATTTCAAGTTGCTGCTGATATCTTCAAAGGAGAAGTAAAAAGCGTGGAGGGTACTGAGAATCCCCCGACTACCGGATATGAGATTGTCCCAGTACAAAGATATGACCAAGCACTGATTCTAGAAAATGTCAATATCATGTCTGAATATCAAAGCTACGCGCCACCAGAAGTTAATCACAGGTTTCCACCAGCTTCGGCAAATGGTCCCGTGGAGGCGCCAGATACTCAAGTCCACGAAGAAGCTCAGGTTTATTCAGAGGCTCAAGTATATTCAGAAGTTCAGGACAGTTATTCAGAAGAGCCACTTGAGCAAGGTAACTACACTTTTCCACCTCTCAACAATAGTGTTTTGGTAGAAGGGAGAAGAGAAGTGCAAGCATTTCAGACTTCCAGAGGAGCAGCACCTAAAGTGTACCAAAGGACTTATCATCAAAAAGAACCTTTGACGTCCTCAATTCCTCTGAATAATTTTGCAACTCCGTCGAATCCAAACGCGAGTAACAATCTAAGTTTACCAAGGGATTCTCTAGAGTACAAACAACAGAACATGATGCGGAATAGAAATGGACAACAGACTGTCCAGCAACCCATTCACGTGATGCAGCGTCCTCAAAAGGAAAATCTTCCAAGAGATGATGTGAAAAGGCTAAGTTCTTATGTGCTAGAAGAAGTTAAGAAGATAAAAGTCAGTCTTCCCTTGTATGAGTTGATGAAAATCTCAGAAGTTAGAGACACAATCCTGGGAAGTCTATACGAGACACCAGCAGTAAAGAATACATCTCAAGAAATACCTAGTTCATCTAGAAATCCTCCAGTCAACACACAGTCACGTCCCGTGCAGAGCGCAAACATGGTAGAAGAGGTGCCTCACGCGCCTTTCAACACTTGGGAGACTCCGCAACAGTCTCAAGGTTTTGTGGGGATGGTACAAGAATCTTCAAGTGAGCCTGAGGGGCCGAAGGCTGAAGATAAAAGAAGAGTTAAATTTAATTTGCCCACAGAACAAAAGCAAGAGCAAACACAAAGGGGTGCCCAGGGCAATCAGATTTCACAATGGGATGAAAAGAATGAAAAGAAGAATATTGTACCAGAAGAAAAGAAGAAACCAGTAGTATTCTATCAGGGGAAAGATGAACCCGCCTCGTTCTTGGTATCAGTTAGAATCTTTGGAAAGTTGCTACACAATTGTTTGATTGATTCTGGTGCTTCTAGCAACGTCATGCCACTAAGGGTGTGTCAAAGGTTGGGTATAGTCCCACTTCAAACCACTAAGAAAGTGACTCAGCTTGACAAGACTAAGGTACCTGTTGTCAGAGAATTGAATAATATTCATATGCAGCTGTCAGCTGATCCTCGAATCCAGAGCTGCATTGACATATCAGTGGTCGATATACCGGATGGGTACGGCATGTTGCTGAGCAGAGATTGGACCAGAAAGTTAAA
Organism: Sequoia sempervirens; assembly: GCA_007258455.2. NCBI lineage: Eukaryota > Viridiplantae > Streptophyta > Pinopsida > Cupressales > Cupressaceae > Sequoia > Sequoia sempervirens. The sequence goes on from VDFB02072454.1 coordinate 126,019, forward strand.
TGGATACATTGCAACTGATTTCTCTCACATGTGGCTTCCATGGAAGGGAGTCCCAAATGAAATCAAGATCGAAAGCACACCAAGGCTGAAGTTAATGATCACGGAGTACGGTGAAGATAATGAAATTATGTTCGTAGAGACTGACTTAGGCTCATATAGGCCTGTCAAGCAGGAAGTATTGATGCTGCAAAGTTCAGGTGAGGGAAAATGTTTTGAAGATGCCACGAACTCCACCGAAGTTTTGATTGAAAGTGACTCAAGTGATAGTGAAGGTGGAGGAACTTTCGAGAATTTCAGGGACTTTGTCCTTAACAGTGTGAAACAAGAAACGGAGTTAGGTAAAGATGCTTCCATCAAGAACTTACTGCTCCCTAACTGGTGCAGGATACATGAAGCATTTCATTCCGAGATCACTTGTGCCATGTGTAAGGTGGCACTAGAGCAAGTTGCAAGACTCGTCCCACAGACCCCATTGCAAGAACATCAGAAGATGGATGAAGAAAATAGTGTTTTAATAGAGGAAGTTGTAGAAGATGATACCGCTCAGTTAAAGATTGAAGAAAAACTTACAGAGGTATGCAATCAAGAAGAAACACGTGTTCAGTCTCCCAGTACTCCTACACAGGATCAAGTATGGACTTTGAGGTTCGATGGATCAAAGTCGAAGAAAGGTAATGGAGCAGGATTTGAATTGGTTAGCCCGATAGGAGAGGTTTATTTGGGTGCTTATAGGCTTCAGTTTTCATGCACCAACAATGTTACTGAGTATGAATTCTTGATTCATGGATTGCTCCTTGCAATTCAGAAGGGAGCCAAGATTGTACATGCCATTGGGGATTCCGACATCGTGGTTCGCCAAGTGAGGAAGCAGTTCGCCTGCCACAACAAGAGATTGAACCGCTATCGAAATAGAGTCTGGGACCTCATGGAAAGATTTGAGGTGTTCAATATAAAGCAAGTTTACAGATCCAAGAACACCGTTGCAAACTCTTTAGCGCAAGCTGCCAGTTCTTTGGAACCATTAGCAATGGAAGCATTGAAGAAATTTATAGTAGAGTTGGTGTCGACACCAGCAATCCCCGATAACATAAAGAATTTTCAAGTGTTCGAGGACGACAAACAGATTTTAGATTTTCTCACATGCTCAAGCGTATTTGAAGCACAAATCATCGATGAGGAAGAGACCGAGGAAGCTGAGTATGACACAGAAGGGATTTTGAATTTGAAGACTAATGTAATTCCAAGAGGAATGGTTGAGCTGGAAAGATTATTTGATAGTGACAGATTGAGTAGAAATCAAAGCACACAAGGCAATGATTGTGAAGCTGTCAATCTAGGAACAAATGAACAAGTGAAGAATGTTTTTATTGGGAAGGTTTGCACTCCTGAAGAGAAAGAAGGCATCTTAAAGGTCATGAAAGAATTTCCAGAGGTGATAGCCTAGGGATACGAAGATCTCAAGACATATGACACATCACTGATTACACATACAATACCGTTAAAACTAGGCAGTAAGCCATTCAGACAAAGGCACAGGCCAGTGAATCCATTGCTAGAACCGTTAATCTATCAGGAAGTCAAGAAGCTTCTTTCTGCTCGTATTATTTTTCCAGTAAGGCACTCTACATGGGTCGCCAATCTAGTACCAGTCAGAAAGAAGAATGGAGAGATAAGGTTGTGTGTAGACTTCCGCAACTTGAACAGGGCCTCTGAGAAAGATAATTATCCGTTGCCTTCGTTAGATGAGGTATTGCAAATAGTGAATGGTTCACAAATGATGTCCTTTTTGGATGGATATTCAGGGTATAATCAATGGTTGAACAAGAAGACAAACTAAAGACAGCGTTCACCACCAAGTGGGGAACCTTTGCGTACAGAAGGATGCCTTTCGGTTTAATCAACGCAGGAGCCACTTTCCAGCGAGCAATGGATATCGCTTTTCGGGATCTTGTTGGGAAGTGCATAATTATTTACATGGATGACTTAACAGTGTTTTCAAAGAGAAGAGACCATGTCGAAGATTTAAGGAAGATATTTCAGAGGTGCAAAAGATTTGGTGTCTCTCTAAATGCTAAGAAATGCATATTTGGCGTCACAGAGGGTAAATTATTGGGTCACGTCATTTCAGAGAAGGTTATATCAATTGACCCGGAGCGTATTGAAGCCATCTCAAAGATTGGTTTGCCAGGCAGTCAGAAAGAATTCAGGTCATTCTTCGGCAAGATTAATTTCGTTAGAAAGTTTATAATTGGGTTTGCCGAGATAGTGAAGCCACTAAATGAGATGCTGAAGAAGGATGCAAAAGTTGAATGGACTCCACAAACTAGGAGGGCTTTTGATGAAATTAAGCAAGCTATAGTGGACGCTCCAGTGCTGGTTAGTCCAGACTACACAAAGCCTTTCTATCTATATTATTTTGCCTCAGAGCATACCTGCGCCGCAGTGTTGACCCAAAGAACAGAAGAAAAGGACGAGCATCCAATTGCTTTAATGAGCTCACCCTTGAAAGAAGCAGAGTTAAGATACCCTAGCATTGAGAAGCAAGCGTATGCTTTAGTGAAGGCCGTCAAAAAATTCAGGCACTACCTCTTGAGAAGCAAGGTTCATGCAATAGTTCCTGACGCCACAGTGAAGACCTTGCTGATGCAGAATGAGTTAGGAGAAAGAAGAGGTAAGTGGGTCACCACTTTGCAAGAGTATGATATAGAGATACAGCCGATGAAGTTAGTCCGAGGACAAGCTTTGGCCCAGACGATCGCAATGGTTGGTCCAGAGCTAGTTCAACAAACTTATGTATTGGAGGAAGTGTCTCCCGGAGAATGGTAAGACGACACAGTTTATTACTTGCTGAATCACAGATGCCCTCGCCATTTGAATCCAGTGCAGCAAAGAGCATTGAGAATGAAAAGTCAAAAGTTTATGCTTCAAGGATTAGTTCTCTACAGAAGGAACTATGAAGGAATTTATTTGAGATGTGTAGGAAAACAAGAAGTGAAGCAGTTAATGGAACACTTCCATGAGAAATTTGGAACAGGACACAGAGGGAGTCTAGCCACAGCTCATCAAATCCTGAGAGCTGGATACTATTGGCCCACGCTCTTTAAAGACACATATGAACATGTGAAGGCTTGTCACGTTTGTCAAACAGCAGCAAATAGAGGAAGGCATCCTGCCATGCCTTTGCAACCAGTGATTGAAGTGAGACCTTTTGCAAAGTGGGGATTAGATTTTATTGATATGATCAATCCACCGTCATCAGGACAACACAGATATATTTTGACAGCGACAGACTATTGCACCAAATGGATAGAAGCTCAGGCCTTGAAGCAGTGCACGTCAGAAGTGGTTATCAAATTCCTTGAAGAAAATATCGTAACAAGATTTGGATGCCCCCATGTCCTGGTCAGCGACAATGGTTCAGCCTTCTCCTCGCTGAAGTTTTCCAACTGGGCTTTTGAATACGGAATTACACTGAAGTTTTCCTCCAATTATTATCCACAGGGGAATGGACTAGCAGAGTCCACAAACAGAATTTGTTGAATGCCATCAAGAAATTGTTGGATAAGAATCCAAAGGATTGGCACACGCAGTTGAGGTTTGCTCTATGGGCAGACAGGATAAGAACAAAGAGTTCCTTAGGGACATCACCATACCACTTGGTCTATGGACAGGATCCAATTTTTCCAGTCCAGTTGAGGATACCAACTCTCCAGTTCATTCAAGAATACCTCGAAGGAGAAGATCAGATTCAAACAAGGTTGTCTCAGTTGATGCATCTAGAAGAAAAAAGAGATGAAGCTCTTGAGAATCTGGCAAAGCACCAAGCAGTGGTGAAGAGGTGGTTTGATAAACAAGCTAAGATCAAGTCATTCAGGATTTCTAACTTGGTTTTATATAGGGACAAGGCCCACGAAAAGAAAGGAGACCACGACAAGTTTGATAAGTTATGGTTGGGCCCGTATCAGATTTCTGAAATCCTTGGAGACAATGCATTTAGATTGCGCACATTGACAGGAGAGGATGTCTCGTTGCCCGTCAACGGACAGTTCCTCAAACATTATTTCCAGTCCTAGGTTCTCTCTAAGAGCCTGCTTTGTAACATAGTTAGATTACGGTTTGCTTTCCCGTTCGTTTGCTTTCCGTTTGCTTTCCTGTTTTCCTTTGTTTTGGTTTTGGTTTGTTACCCTCTGGGTTTTTGGTTTGGCGTTTCCGTCCCTTGAGTAGTCCGCTCAATTGGTTTTGGTTTGGAATGGGCAAGGATTTTAGGGTTTCCCTGTTGCGAAGGGGGTGATGATGTTTTAACTCTCACAACGTGGTTTCTTTCCACTGGAATTTGTGCAAATTTTTGAAAAGGACTAAGGTTGTTTTCCTCTTGTCATCATCCAGTTAAAGATTGAACTCGCCTCGGGAGGTTAATCCATTATTGTGTCTCAATGCACGAGTCTAAAGATCCTAAAATCTTACCTATCTCCATTCTGAGTCATTTTGGTTTCTTGGGAAAGGTTTTAGCAGGTGAAAATTTTACATCTTGCTTCAGCGCCACTACAATTCTCAAACCCATTGGAGGCTTCATTGCCTGCCAGCCAATCAAGGAATTGACAGAGAAATCAAATAAAGAAAGTAAAATGTGCTTAAAAGAAATATCTGAAAAACAAGAAAGAAAAAGAAAATGAAAAATGAAAGGAATATTATGAAATATTGGTTTTGGGAACATACGAGTAACTCCACCGGGGCTATGGACGCTCGGCCGGCAGTGGAGCAATATTCGTGAGAATTGTAGCGACAACCTCGTCGGGGCTATGGACGCCTGACTGGCAGCGAGGCAATGTCCAGGATGCTTTTGAAGTTAAGACATTTATATAACCTGCCACGGCCGATTCCGGAAGTCGATATGGTTTAGAGATGGAATGCATGCACACACTCACAGGGTTTTAGATGAAAGTGTTCTGATCCAATATCGAATTCTTCCCCCTTTTGAGTAAGCGTCCTTTCCGTATGATGGTTTGAGGAAGATTAATCGAAGTTCAATTCTTAAAGTGTTTTTCAACACTTTCCCGTGGAGTCGCCAGATGTTGTGACCTTTTCACACATCGCCCTATTCAAAATGCGGACCCCCTAATTTTTGCTCCATTCTGGTCTTTTGGCTTGGGTTTTTCTTCTCTCTCTCTCACTCTATCTCTTTTCTGATGTCCGCCTTTCGGGGGTTGCGCCCATCAATAATTTTAAGCGTGAAATTGACCAAGTCTGAAAATTAGGGTTTCATCTTTTCTGGTCAGCCCAAGGTCGAACGAAGTCAATAAATTGAAAATTGAGATTGACGTTGTTGTCAGCATATTTCCAGCAGGCTCCCAGCAAATTTTCATCAGATTCTGAGGTACTTACTATTTTTAGTAAGTGTGAAATTCAGGGCAGTTTGTCAGCATTTTTGAGATTCCGATAGTCACGCAGCATTCAGAACATGTCAGGTTGCTCGCATGCAAAATTTGAGCGAAAACAGACAACTTACTATTTTTAGCAGTCCAGCTTCCAGCACAAATTTTAGGGATCAGATGCAGAGTTTTTCTTTGCATGTTGGCATATTCCTTCTGGGTTTTTCGAGACCTTCGCGATGATATAACATGCAAAACGAGACGACCACTTTTAGAATTCAGTCTTCCGAGGCTATTTTTAGGATTTGCATGTCAGGGTTTCTTTTGCATGTCAGATGATTCCTGATGGGTTTTTCGAGAGCTTCGCGATGGTGTGACGTGCAAATGGAGATACTCACTCAGTAAGGAACTTGCTATTTTTAGCAGGTGTGTCCCAGCAGCCGCTTCCCAGTAGTTCAGAATCACGAGTTGATCGCAGTGCCACAGAAAAGCAGACAAACAGAGATCATTTGATATGCATGCAGAGCGAATTAGGGTTTCCGGCTTCGGGACCCAAAAGGAGGCGTAAAAAGTCAAAATTTTTGAAAACCGGTGTAAACCACCGCGATTAGCGTTCTTCAGGCTATCTACTGGTAAAATTTCGAGTCAAACGGAGCACTTACTATTTATAGTAAGTCATTTTGGAGACTGGCTAAAAATAGTAAATTGAGTGCATGCGTCAGTGTCAGCAGTCAGGTCACGTGGTGAGGAGCATCTCATTCAAATTTCAAGTCAATCAGAGCAGTGGGGCTATCAGAAATGAGCAGTTACTATTTATAGTAAACCATCTTCAGAAATGGGCTAAAAATAGCAGGGTGACTAAAAGTGGCAGTGTCGACAGAACAACGAGGTCATAAGGATACAATGTGCAAAATTTCAAGCCATTCAGAGCTTCAGAAATGCAAAGTCAGAGGGCTTTCTATAAATAGCAGGGCATGAAAGCTGGCAAAAAAACGAGAAAAATCCTAAGTCTGGAACTTCATCCTGCAGCCATGGCAAAATGCGCCCAGTTGATGGAGGTATGGAAAATTTCTAAAGAATGAAGCTCGTCCTTCACACAGGCCAAAATGCGCCCAAGCTGGAGAAAGTCAAAGGAAGTCAACGCCTTTTCATCCTTCTGCCTAGCCTAAATGCGCCTTCAAGCATATGCCAAGCTCAAAAAAATTCTAAGTATGAAATTCATCCTTCATCAGGGGCAAAATGCGCCCAAAGTACAAGTGGTCAATGAAAGTCAACACCTTTCATCTTGAAGACATAGGAAAATGTGCCCAACTTGAAGAAGAGAAAATTTTTTAAAAATGAGAATTTTAAAAAAATTTCTAAGTCTGAATATCCACCACCCCCCTCAAAATGCGCCCATCCTGCAGCAGGGGTAAAATGCGCCCAAAATGAAAGGAGGTCAAAGCAGTCAAAGTTTTTCATCCTCCTCCTAGGTGGAAATGCGCCCAAAGCATGCATGTGAAGACAAATAAGGGAGGCGAAAGGTCACAGAGGGACGTGGTAACATGCTTTATCCTGCTCCACATCAGAAATGCGCCCAAGGATGAATGAAAGTCAACAAGTCAACAAGTTTCGTCCTTCATCAAGTCTAAAATGCGCCAGAATTAGAAGAAAGTCAAAAAGTCACAAGGAGTTCGTCCTCCTCACCCCCCCAAATGCGCCCAAAGCAAGCCATGTCAAGACAAAAAAACGGAAGTTGAAGAGTCATCCTCTTGCCAAGCTCAAATGCGCCCAAATTGAGGTGGTAAAAGGTAAGTAAATGGAGTAAAAGGTGAGTGAAAATACCTCAAGGCGTGGTCAATGTAAGGTAAATGCTAGGCGCGCCCAAGGTGGAAGGTGTTGAAGATGTTTTCCTAGGCGTGATTTTGAATTTCCTATTCAAGAGTGAAATGCGCCTAAAGTGATAAAGTATTAAAATGTTTTTTGAGGCATGAAGGATGAATGTTGGGCGTGGTTTTTAATTTTCCTCAAAAGTGCTAGGCGTGGCCAAGGTGATATGTGTGCAGTGGTGAAGATAATTGCTAAGGCGTGATTTTTCCCTAGTGTGCTATGCGCCTTAAGTATGAAATAAAGTATAAGATGAGTGATGGGAATTTTTCTAAGGCGTTGGAATATTTTCCTAAGTGTGGAGTAAAATGCTAGTGGTGAGTGAGAGGTAAAATGTGCTAGGCGCCTCCATGAATAAAATTTTTCTAAGTGAAGTTGATGAAGTTTCCACCACTGGCGAACAAATAAAATTTTCTAAGGCAAATTCTCAAGGTGGAAGATGATTTAAAATATTTTCTAAGGCAAAATATTTTCTTCTTAGAAAATACACCTAGAGCTCAAGGTGGTGAAATTTTTCGTGAGGCATCGGCAATTTTTCAGGGATGAAGTCAGAGATGGATGATAATGCAGGATGAACTAAAATTTCTCAAGCGAGAGCAACATAGGATGATCACAGGCGAAGAATGGATTTAATTTGACAGAATAATATTTTCTAAGGTTCAAAATTCAAAAATTAAATGAACCCGTTCGTTGGGTACCCATAGATTCGAAGCATTCTGGAGAAAATTCTCTTCTGGGTACTGAACATTCGCGATGATAGATGGATTTCCAAGTCTTCCGCACTTCGTCGACGCTCTTTCAGTGAAGAATTTAATCAATACCCAAATTGTGAATTTTCCTAAGGAAAATTTTTAAAATTCTCTAAGGCAAGATGAATAAAATGACTTTTCAAAGTGAATTTCTCCGAATGATGAATTTTAAGTAAGTTGCCTAGATGATTTTGATCGAATTCTTCGAAGATGAATTTTCCAGAGATGATGAACAGTTAAATTCGGATTCAAGTGACAGAGTTCCGGCTGGTGAATTAAAGGATGAATTTAAATTAAATTTTTTCAAGAATAAATTCAAAGATGCCAGTCAAAGTCCAACTTCTAGAAGAGCAAGATTCTTGACGTCGAGAGACAAGTTTCAGAAATACCAGAGAGGGAGAATTCGAATTTTTGAAATGGAGAAGTGGAAATTGAATGTACTGGCTATAATTGGCTTCTTCTAGAATTCGAATTTTTGCTATAAAATGAACAAGTCTCTCACTTCCTTTTCACAGCTGAGAAGAATTCGACTTGCTCTAAAGTTTGAGGATTGCTTGAAGAGTTCAAATTTTTATTGGAGACTGCTGTTTGCTGATTGCCAAGAGCTTAAGTTTGAATTTGCTGAAGGACGCCTTGAGTTGCTTATACAAGTGTTGGAGAATTACTGAAGTCAAGAAGGGCGCACTTGCTGATTGCTAGAGATCGAATTTGTTTGCCGAAGGCTGAAGCTTGAGTTTGCCAAAGTTGCCAGTGATAAGAAGGACGCCTTGAAGTGAGGTGAAGTTGCTGAGAGTTTCAAAGTGTGAATTTGCTAATTGCTGATTGCTGGTGTGAAGTACGAATTTGCAGAAGTTCAAGTTGTTGATTGAAGTTGCTAAGGCTAAAGTCTACTTAGAAACTTTTTCTAAGTGTTGAAGTTTGAATTTATTGGAGAAGAAGTTGAGGTTTGCAAATAAGAAAGTTATTGCAGCTTCTTGAAGTCGACTGCAGCCCCTACACAATGTCTTATTTTATTTTTATAAACTAAATTGCTGATGAATGTTTACTGTTTGCAGATGGCTGAGGCAAGGGCGACTGGCAAGGACAATGGTGCATCCAGACAAGCTGTGATCAAGAAGTTGAGTAAGACATTCATGCCAGAATCAAAATTCATTTCAAAGTTGGGCAAGCTGACCGATACCAACTTGGGCTCTGTCAACCTGGAGACCTTCAAGAACAGGATGTTAGGGATTGGAAGTCACCGGCCTTCGACCACTTTGCACAATATTGTTCGAAGTGGGTTATATGCAGCTGCTAGTTTTCCACCAGCCATTCAATGCTCAAAGCTGATAATGGAGTGTGCCAATTATTATGAGGAGCACAGATCGATTATGTCACCTGATGGCCAAGTGCTAGCCAATCTTACTCCAGCGGCCATTGATGAAGCTTTCGGGATCCCGTTGCATAGGAACATGATTTACAAATCCAGAGAGTGGGCTGAGCAGATGTATGCTTATGCTTTCGAGAGATGCACGGAGACGATCAACACTCATTGGATGAGCACTCCCAAGCCTTCTCGTACAAAGTTGCCGAAGCAGATCATAGCGGATGACTTAAAGCAAGAATATTGTGACCTCATCATGATGCTGAGCAGGGTTGGAGGTTGTGCACAATCATTCATTTTTGAGCCTTGGATGTTTTACTACATGAACCTCTTGCTAGAAGGGAAAGATTATGTCAATTGGGCCGAGATGATCAGTGATAATTTGCATGAACATCTCCTGAGCCTTAGAAGGACAAAGACATTCTATATGAGCTCTTATATTATCTATATGTTGGCACGGATGACGAAGTACAGGGGGATCTCTTACAGGGAGCCTGTCGGCTGTGGCTCTCATCAATTCAAGATACATGAGGCTTGTCCGCAGTTGCATTTGGCAAGCACAACTTACTACAAGCGTGTCAACGATTCCTTCACCATGTACATCACGAGATTGCTTCAGGAATGGTTGCATCACAAAATCTCGAGGATGGCCCAAGAATTGATTGAAAGGTATGGGTGCTGGTTCATACAGTTTCTGAAATTTTCTTATATTAGGCTGCAAGGTTTTTCTTCGTACCCATATAGGCTGCCTAAATACCCAACAGATAGAGTTCTAATGCTAGAGATATCTAGGCAATTGCTTTCCTATGATAAGATTCAAAAGAAAAAGAAGAAGGGAGGGGTAGAATTTCCAATTGTCATGGGCAACTCGGATGAGGTGTGTCCCTCAATACAAGCAGCTAGAGAGGCTGAGAGTGAGCTTCAATTTTATCATTTTTTATATCATACTAGCCGACAACACTATGACCCACATCACAACATCAAATGGGTACTGTTAGAGGAGTTCAAACATAAGGCCACCATTGAGGATTATTGGGCTGATGCAGCTGATGAGATTGAAGTAAGGAAAAGGATGTTCTCTCGGTTGCCCATTACTTTGATCAGGGAGTGTGAGGTTGTGCCAGTTCCAGACCAGGTGAACGAGGATATGGACGTTGTCCATCCGGATTATGCAGCAGTGAGAGATACTCCACTTCCACCTCTAGATTGGTCAGAACCTGAGGTTGCTGATTTGGATACACTTTCTATCCCAGTCCTGACATTCACTAGAGCATGGGTTGACAGGCGAGTAAACAGGTTGAAGAGTAGGTCAATTGCTTTGACTTACAATTTGATGGGAGATCACAGGACACCCACCACTGCCAGAAACAAACAGATTACAAGAGGTCCAGAGTCCAGAAAGAAAGAGATAGTTCGACAGGAGCCCATTCAGCCAGAGCCTCCACGAGCTGCAGTTGAGTCACCCACACCCTTGGAGACACGTTCTCCAAGTATACAGGAGGTTGCTTTGTTTGCTGATCAGAGGAATGCATTGAATCAGGTGCTAGTAGTACAGGATAATATTTAGCCTCCACGGAGAGAGTCGGTTGGCCAGAGTGTCAATGCACCTGTTAGGGTTGATCAACAGGATGATGAGGGGACTATTACTGACCCTCAGTTTCAGCAGGAATTAGAGGCGGCCATGAATGATGATGATGATATAGTGTCAGGTGACACTCAGCCACTTGAGGATAATGAACCTCGCCAGTATGATGTAGAGGTCGAGCAGGTTAGAGAAGTTGAGGCACAGGAACAGCGGCCCTTTGACATACAGTACGATGTGCCCGATTGGCTTAAGGATAGAATGAGGAGAAGTCCCAGTGAGGATATTGATCCAGCAGTTGAGATGGAAGAGTTTTTGAACAGGATCAGTGCGCCTCCATAGAAGAAGAAAGCAAGGAAGTTTTCGAAGATATCCACTGAAGAGCACGGCTCTCGCACCCTTCATGTAGCTCTGCCATGAGTTGAGTGTGACCGAAATAAAGCAGTGCCTGAGAATTATGTGGTCACAAATTTGGATTTGGGACGCCCCACTGGTGCTCAGATTGTAGAGGAGTGTGATAACTCCTACCTTGCCCTCAAAGATAGGTTGTTCAAGAAAGAAGGGAAGTATAAGAAGTTGAGAAGAGAACACAAGGCCTTAATTGGATATGTATAGCAGTTGTCTCGTTCTCGAGGGCAGGACATCCCAGTGATAGAACCTCCAGCAGAGATACCTAGAGAATCAATCAGTGGCTTGGTGGAGTTAGGAAAGATGGCGCAGGAGGCAAATAAGTGGGTCACAGGAGTTCGTGCCGAGACAGAGAAGTTTATGGAGGACCTTGCTTTTGCTTTTCAACAGGCCTCTAGTATTTTGGCACGGATGGAGGCAGTGGATCATGCCTGGGGGGATGCTTCTATCTATCAGAGTAAGGTGATCCAGCCTCTTGAGGCATTGAGGCATGTTCCGTTGCGATTGCTGATTGATGGAGGTGTCATTCAGGAGAATGACAGGTATGATTTCTCTAGGTGGTATTCTTCAGCAATCATGGGGCGTGGTTTCTTCGACGCGGCACAGGCAGATTCAGCCAGGATACATAAGGCTATGGCTAATATTATTGATGGAGTTCAGAACACTTTTGAGGCCATATTTGCTAGGCGGCTGAATCCAGATGAGATTAATGTTGATAATTTGAGGGGTCGGCTGGTACCTTTCTTCTCAGAGGTAAGGACCTTTGTACAAGATGATTTCGAGAACACCTCCACTTTCTCCACCTTGATCCAGAACACGCAGGACTCCTTGATTGCTTGGAGAAAGTCATGTGCAAGGCATGAGCATTCAGTCACAGTGTTAGAGTTTCAGCGAGATTGCATTCCGCCCATTTCAGTTCAGGAGGTTGAGGCTGTGCTTGGCAGATTCGTTGAGTTTGCAGTCAGAGAGAAGGCAAATGGGAATGCACTACTGGACGAGGATCTTCTAGAAGACTGATTGTGGGCATTTATTGCCTTTACTATTTTGAGTGAGTGGGAATCTTTGATTCATTTAATGTACCACTCCTATTCGTAGTTTTTAGGGTTAGGTTTGAGGTGGCATGATTCTAGCCACTCTATTGATTGTAACCCTAGCCGTCTTTTGGACTTGGCTAGCTATATAAAGGGGGAGTCCCCCTCATTTGTAATTCATTAGACATTAGATCAGAGTCAAATTGAGTTAGAGCTTAGAGGCTAGAGTGTAGAGCATAGTAGAGCATTGTAGACATTTTGCATAGTGTGGAGAAGAAAGAAAGTTTTCCCTTTGAAAACTTTTGTGGAGATTGTTGTGTAATACTTTTCATGATAATAGATCTTTTCATTGATGGTGGAATTCATCTTGTCATGAATAGCTAGCAAGGTCTCTTCTTCCTTTCGGATCCAAGTAGCTTAATTTCATGCAAGTAGTTTACTTTGATGTGTGGTATTTTTGTTGAGGTAGCTTCTTTCATTCCATACCACTAGTGACTTGTTGATGATAAGTTCGCCTTGCGTGGTCCATTGGAAATTGATTTGAGTTTAACTTCGATTATGATTTGTATGCTTATATGCGTTGTTCTGATGGTGTATGCATGCTAAATCATAATTTGAACATCTTTGCTATCCCTTTGAAGATTGCACTGATTTTGCCGAAGCTATCCGACGTGAGGCTAGGTGAAATTTGGTTGAAGTCTGCCAAAACTGAGTTCGACATATCCTGCATTTATAGTAGAACATACGTTTCTTAGGCCTTACAGGCTTTTACTTTCCGTATATTTCTGATTAGTTTTTGGAAAACGAACTCTACTGCCAAATCATACACGCAAGAATCCCTTTCAAATCATATACCAGCTGCTAACTGCAAGAAGTCTGAACAATTGTGTAAGTCCCCTCGTAAGAACACAGCAATACACATCAACCAACTGAGGGTATTCTAAGTATTCGGAACCTTGGAGTTGAACGTGTGATCTATCTCGCAATCTTAGCACACAAAATACTTTGATCAAGAGAGAACAGAGTAGCCCCAAACTATTTTGTTCTTCGGCTGATTGGTGAGGTCACAAAAATCGCATCAACAAGTCTACATACAAATTACGACGACTTGCACATGGAGGTCTCCCTTTGATGCGATTTTTCTTGAGAGAAGTTCAATTTGAAGATCAAGCTTATAGAGTTGATTTGCATTGAAGAATTGTAAAGAGAAGGTTGTTGATATTTGATGAAATTCTTAAGACAAAGTCTGAAGCAAATTGGGATGGCCTTGGAAGCACATTTTAATTCATTATAGCTCATACTCACATCGATTTCTTTGGGAGGTTGGAGCGCTCCATTTCTAGGGCCCTGCTGATCGTGTTTGAAGGGATTTAGATACTGAGAGCATTGGGGATTATTTTATTTCTTCATTCCAACCAGACCAGGGGTGATTTCTTCAAAAAATTATATTGCTTGCATATGGTCTCCATTCTCCATGATATTGCTTGCTTCTTCATTGGTGATAAAAGGGCGACTTCAAGAACCAGGTTTCTTTGTTTAAATTCATGCATATTACATGTCATTAGTGCATACTAGGAGGTACGGCTGTAGGTGAAGTTTACATCAGATTTAAGTTCACAAGCATATGTATGTGAGCCAAGAGTCTTGGCCTTTCATCTCTTTGGCATTGTAAAGATTGCATTATCAATAATACATTGAAGTTGGAAGTCTCTATGTGAGTCTAATTCATTTTAAAGGGTTAGAAGGATGAATGCAAACTGTTCGTCATAATGTCTATAGATTGTAGTTGCATATTTTGCATATGAAATCTCATCTATTACAAATGAAATTAGAGAAAAGAAATCTGCATTACATCTAGGGTTTTGTCTAGTCATTATAATAGTCATTTGCAAGCATTTCATGCATTAGATATCAATAGAAAAGCATTCATATCAGACTGAACACTCAAACCAGCAAACCAAAACTTTGCATTTCAAGTGTTTGTCAAAATTACAAGGCTGAATTTGAAGGTATTTCAAGGTCAGATTTGAGTAGGCTCACTACAAATCGTGGATGAACTTTAGAGTCATTTTCATCATGGTTTTTTGTTGTGTGAATATATGAGAATTCCTTTGGACTTTATGGAATTAAAATAATTAGAGGTTGTGTGTTGAACACTGCAACTTTGTATCTTGGCTTAGTGATATGTACAAAAGATATACATAGCCTCTACACACTAGGGAGGTCTATCCTTCCAAGATTTAAGGGCATGATAATGAATGAGTTAATGGAACTTGCTAACTTTGTATTTAGTGATGATGCTGAATTTAACCATTATGATTTGATGGTGTGAGAAACTTTTGATAGTTATGAATGCATACTTGTAGAAAACTTGCCAAATTAGTGAGTACTTTCCAAGTAAAACAAATGGTGAGTTTTAGCACCATTTCCTTGCCAAAGAAACTTGCTGCGTTTTTGGAAAGTACTCACAGATTTTTTGGTGAGTACTTGCCAAAAACTTGGTGAATTTGACAAAAAAAACTTGATAGATACATTAAAATGTGAAACACGAAAAAAATGCAATAAAAAAGGAAAAATGAGTCAAAAAACTCATTAATTTTCCGTATAAATGCATGAACGCCCCTCACACTTCCTCACATATCACTTGGAGAGAAAATATTCTTCATAAAAAGTGCCAAATACCTAATTTCTCCCTTAAGTGATAAAATTATGAAATGGTGTGCGACAAGAGGTTTTATGTGGTTTCAAAAGCCTTAAATTGGGCTTGGTGGTGGGGCATTGCCCCTCGACCCTGCCCTATATTGCAACAAGGAATGCACCAGGGGTGTTGCCCCTAGGCCCCCATGAGGGGCGCTAACCCTTGAACCCACTAGAGGCATTTCCCCCAAACCCCCATGTGGGGCATTGCCCCTCGACCAACCCCCACAAGGGGCACCGCCTCTCAACCCCATTGAGATCTCCACTCCTAGACCGCTAGTAGTTATTGAGATCTCCTCATATAATAAATTTGATTACAATGAGGGGACTTGGGAGTGGAGACTGGAATTGAAAACTTAGACAATTATCTTTATCACTATTATAATATCATTGATTAGAACTTCTCCCCAAGCTTTCACTAGACTACAACGATGTGCAAAGATTAGAACCTCTCCCCAAGTTTTCACTAGACCAGTATAGAGGAAGATGTCAAATGTTGTAATATGCAATTTATGAAGTATAATGATGATTTTCAAAGACAATCATCATAAATTCATAATAGTTTCTAGGCAACTATTGTATCAAGATTTAACATGATGATGCGATTTTGTACTCAATTTGTATTCAAATGAATCAAATTTAATAGAAAACTCTTTTGTACTCATTTATGGACTCATTGGATATATTTTGTCTTTGAATTTTGCAAAAAGAAAGTGTTTTTAAAGAAAATTAAGCAATTTTTCAAGTTGCTGAATTTTTTGCCAAGTCACAAATATTGGGTTTTCCGAGTTTTTTCGAAGTCTTTGCTGAGTCACAAATTTTGGGTCGATCGATTTTTTGATAATTTTGAGTTTTCCAACAATGGATCTACTTGCCATGAATATATACCTAGATTTGTGTTGAGTTTAGGATTGAGTTCCTTATGACCACCTTTGCCAACTATGGGAAACTAGTAGTAGGTATACCAAATATTGATGGTGTTTTACCTTTATGTTTGTTGGGTGTATAATGGTATGCTAAGATTTATAATTGGTAGCATACAAATCTTATGTACTCAAAAGTAGGATATTGTTTAATATTACTACAAAGGGCTTAATTTTGGTGTAATAAATAATGATTTTCCAAGTAGCAATTGAATGAAGGAATGGACTTGATTACTTTAAGAGTTGGTATTTGTTTATGTACATGTGTTGGATAGAGGCCAACTCATGCGGGTTTAATGTGTTACTTGTGTGTTAGTAATTCAACCTCTAGACCTATAGGACCTTGTGTATAGGTTTGCAGTTTATGTGGCATATAACTAGGTCAACTTGACTAGTATTTGTGAATCCTTGTGATATTTGGATTATGTGTATTTGGCTGTAATAGGACTCCACATGTCAAAATTGAGTTTGATATAGGTGCAAATAGCTGGTTGTTACTAGTACCATGCAAGTGATGGATGTTAGGTGCTATTCACCATATCTTAAGGATTAGCCAACTTTCATCAATAACATGGAGGTGAAAGATGCCAAGAGATATCCATGATATGATGAAAGCATAGTTGTTGTGACGTTTTTCACACATCGCCCCATTGCAAATGGGGACCCCTCCTAATTTTGGCTTTGATTTTCGTTCGTTTTGTCGTTGTCTCTCTTTTCTGCTGTCTATCTTTCCGGGATTGTGCCCGTCATTGAGTTTAAGCTTGAAATTTTGGCCAAGTCTGAAAAATTAGGGTTTTGAATTTTCCAGCCAACCCAAAGTCAAATGAGATGAATAAATTGCAAATTGAGCTTAACACTGTTGTTAGTATGCTTCCAGTAGGTCTCCACAGAAATTTCATCGAATTCTGGCTACTTACTATTTTTAGTAAGTCTGCAATTACAGGCAATCCTTCAGCATATTTGAGATTCTGACAGTCACGCTGCGTCCAGAGCACATCAGGCTACACACAGGTTAAATTTGAGTGAAAACGGGCAACTTGCTATTTTTAGCAGTCTGACTTCCAAGGAAAATTTCGGGGTTTAGATGTTACATTTTCTGATGCATGTCTAGAGATTCCTTCTGGGTTTTTTGAGACCTTCGCAGTGATGTGACATGCAAAGTATGATGATGACTTTCAGCATTCGGCCTTCGGAGGCCAATATTAGGGTTCGCATGCGGGTATTTTCGGCGCATGTCGGCATTTTCTTTCTGGGTTTTCCAAGAGCTTCGCAACGATGTAACATGCAAATGGAACTGACCACTTTTCAGAAACTTACTATTTTTAGCCAGTAAGTGCATGTTGGAGATTTTTCTGGGTTTTTCTGGGTTTTTCAAGATTTTTCGGGCAATATGACATGCAAGATCATCCGGCAGCCGGTCGGTCACTTTTTCGGCCATTTTCTATTTTTAGCAGGTATCATTTGGGCAGCCGCTCAGCACTTCAGAACTGCAAACTGACCATCATGCAACTGAAACGAGTCAAACGGAGCTCATCTGAGCAACATGCACAAAATTAGGGTTTCGAGCTTGGCGCTAAAAATGAGGAATCAGAGGTCAAAATGTGCAAGACTGAGGTATCCATCATGATCGGCATCCTTCCGAGAATCTGCTGGCAAAATTTGAAGGCAATCAGAGAACCTGCTATTTTTAGTAAGTGTTCCAGACGCAGGCTATAAATAGAAAGTTGATCTCGGCATCAGCATACACAGGCAAGTTCACCAACGACGGGCACACTGTCCAAATTTCAAAGCAAACGGAGCAAAGGAAGCCCCAGAAACGGGCACTTACTATAAATAGTAAGTCACTTCAGAAGCAGCTATAAATAGCAGGTCAAAGTCAAGTCTCAGTATAAACAGGTTAAACATGTGATGAAGACCCTATGGCGCGAATTTCAAATCAAACGGAGTTACAGAGAATGAAGAATCAAACAGTTGCTATTTTTAGCAGGTCAGTTAGGGTTTCCTAAAATCAAGGGCGGGACCCGACATTCACGCAGAAGCAGCATCCAGTGACGACCACCATGCTTCGAGCAATCAGCACATGAAATTTGGAGACTTTCGGAGAAATTTCTATTTTTAGCAGGTTGCTAAAAATAGCAGGCGCAAACAGGAATCAGGCACTGACGGCACAAATCAGTTGAAATTCAGAGCAGGGCGGACATCAGGCTTTTCAAGGTCAGGATTCAGTCAACGGCGCAAAATTTAAGGAACTTTCTAAAAATAGAAAGTCAGGGCAAATTAGGGTTGACCAAGGAAAATCAACTTAAATTTGGCAAAGGGGACGAAACAAGTCAAATTTGATAATTTTTCAAATCCGGCCAAAACTCGCTACAAGAGGCTGAAGACAGGTGAAATTTTACCAAGGCATTAAGACTGG
The DNA here is from genome assembly GCA_007258455.2 of Sequoia sempervirens. Taxonomy (NCBI): domain Eukaryota; kingdom Viridiplantae; phylum Streptophyta; class Pinopsida; order Cupressales; family Cupressaceae; genus Sequoia; species Sequoia sempervirens. Next base: position 144,423 of record VDFB02072454.1, read on the forward strand.
AAGTATGCCCTCTCAATTGCGCCCTTGAAGACTGGAGGAGTAAAACGATAAGATTTTGTCTAAGTGCCAAAAATGAAACCTTGATAGGTGATATGCGCCTAAGTCATTAAAATAAAAGCAGGGGGTCTAATATGCGCCTAAAGCCAAAAATGAAGGTTGACTGTGATATATGCGCCCAGGAGCTAAGAAGGCCAAGTGTTGAAGAAAATTCTAAGTGTTAGAAATTGGACAGAGACCCTTCCAATTGCGCCTAGAGCTAGGAGTGAATATTTTGAAAATTTTCCAAGGTAAGAAACTCCAAAGGCAAGTCAAAGCTGGAAGCTCCACTTGTAAAATGCGCCTGAAGAGTGAGTTGAAAAGTTGCTAAGTGTGAAAAATAAAAGCTAAGCATGCTATATGCGCCCAAAGGCCTTGAAAGGAATATTAAGCCACAAGACTGGAATCACACCCTGCCATTTGCGCATAAGGCATAAATGAAAGTTCACACATGCATATGCACCTAAATGTGTAAAGGCGCTGAAAGTGAAATTTTTTTTCTAAGTGTCAAAATAGAAGTTCCATGTGCTATTTGCGCCTTGAAGGAGGATAGGACAAATGCGCCCAAAGTGGACTTAGAGATTGCTAATTGCTAAAGTGAAAGTTGACCCTATAGTTTGCGCCTTGAAAGAGAAAATGAGAAAAATATTCTAAGTCTCAAAAAGTGAAGGCTCCAGGGGTTAAATGCGCTAGCCTTGAGATGAGTTAAGAAAGTTTTCTAAGGCGTAGTAAATTGAAAGAGGACCCTCAAAGTGCGCCCAAGGCACAAATTGGAAGGAGACCCCCCTAAATGCGCCCACTTCAAAGGGGGAATTAAAGAAAATTCTAGGTGTCAAAACTTGATGTTGCCCATGTAAAATGCGCCTCAAGTGTTAAAGTTCCCCATATTATTTGCGCCTAGCAAGGCAAGGTGATTGAAAGTGTCAAGTGATGAAGCTAAAATCTCCCCCTATGTTTTGCGCCTTGATGCTAAGGGTGTAGTTTGCGCCTTAAAGTTGGACACATAGAATGCGCCCATCTTGCAAAATAAAAAAAGCACGACCTAACATATGCGCTTGAGCCTGTGAAGGTATTGAGAGTGAAATTGTCTAAGTGTCAAAGTGGAAGCTCCAGATACCATTTGCGCCTGAAGGTGAATATGAAAATGGACTAAGCCATGAAATTGAAAGTATCACCCATGATATGCGCCTTGCCTTGCATGAGGAATTCAAAGAATATTTGAAGTGTTTAAAATTTGAAGTGGGCCCCTCCTAGGCGTCTTGAATGTTGTGGGTGGTGGTTAAATCTTCTAATTGTTTCAAATTAAAACCTCAAGCTTCCAAATGCGCCCAAGAGAGATAAAGATTCTTCTAAGTTTGACGGAATGGGAGCTTAGCTAGTCATATGCGCCTTTGACCAGAAAAGGGTTGATGAAATTTAAAGAGGACTCCTCTATATGCGCCTAAATGTAGGCATGTAAGGACAAAGCATATCCATGCAGAAAAGAATATTCAAGGCGTTGAATACATGCAAAGGAGAATAAAGACAAAGATGTCCATGTAAGGCGTGTGCATGAAGAAGAAGACAAATGGGATTAAGACGCTTTGAATGCGCCAACGCCTTGGAAGTGGGTCCACCTTAACATGTGTGCGCCCAAAAGGTTGGAGGAAGAAAGCGCGCCCATGCTGGAAGGGAGTCAAAAGGGGGTCAAAGATGAAAAGGCGTTATCCTTTAGCAAGTGTAAAATGCGCCCTCACTTCAGCAGAAAAAGACAAGTTGGTGGAATAAAATATCTCCCATGATGTGCTATATGCGCTAATGTCCAAGGTGAAGGCTCTTTTGATATGTGAAGTGCGCCCAAGGTGGAGGGATTTAAATGTTGAAGGCGTTGGAGGTGCTAGGTGATGAAAATTTCTCAAAGGTAAGATGAATATTCTCCTTCACACATGATATGCGCCTAAGGTGGTGAGTAAGAAAATAAAATATGGCTAAGGCTAAGGCGTGCAAATTTAAATGTCTTTCAAGTGCGAAATAAATGCAAAGTGGTGTGAGAAATAAAATGTGCTAGGTGCCTTCATGTATAAATTTTTTTTTTCGAAGTTGATGAAATTTCCACCACTAGCAAAGGCATAAAAATTTCTAAGGCAAATTTTCAAAATGCAAGGTGATTTAAAATATTTTCTTCTTTAGAAAATACGCCTGGACATGAAGGTAATGAAGTTTTTCCTGAAGTCCGAGTGGAGTTGCCAGTGATGAAGTCAGAGGGTGCCAACATCGCAGGACAAGTAAAAAATTTTCAAGTCAGAGTAACAAAATTCTCAGAGGGGATGAAGAAATGAAATAAATTTGATTATTTTTCTAAGGTTCAAAATTAAAAAATTAAATGAACCTGTTCGTTGCATACCCATGAATTTGATGCGTTCTGAGAGAAATTTTCTTCTGGGTATTAAAGATTGTTGATGAGGAAGGGATTTTAAAAAACTTCTACACTTTGTCGAGACCTTCAGGGTGAATATTTTTGATGGGCACTTAAATAATGAATTTCCTAAGTTTGAAATTTTTTCTAAGGCAAGGAATAAAACGCATTTTCAGTGTTAAAAATGCCTTGGCGGATGAATTTGAAAGTGATCACCTAGGTGATTTTTTCAAATTCCTAATGAAACATCTTTCCTCGAGCCCAAGTTGAATGAAATATCAGAGTGAAGTGCGCTAGGCGAAATGCAAGATGGGTTGAAAATTTGGCTAAGGCATGAAGAATTTGAACGCGAAGTTGGCTAGGGAAAAACGATGAGCCCTTGAAGATCAAAGCGTGAAAATCAGGTAAGTAAGGTGAGTTTACATTATGAAGTGTTCTAATGCCCTTCTCCTTGCTTGTTTTGCAGGATGAGCGTGGAGGCCAAGTAATGAAGCACGATGATATTACAACCTTCGGAGGAAGATAAAGTTATAAGTTTCACATGAAGGAAGAGAAAGTTGCAAGAAAATGGCTAAGTGTTGAAGAAACGTTTTCAAAGCTTAAGATGGAAAAATGAACGTAAGCTCAAGCGAAGTCGAGCAACGTCAAGAAGAAGATCAAGGGCAGTGTGAACGCGTTTCAAGATTGGAATCTTCTAGAAGGATGATAATGGACATTATGGCGCATTTATTACCCCACTCTCCTCTGTGGTGGTTTTTAGGGCAAATCTTGTTTAGGGCTGAGGTGGCACGATTCTGGCCACTCTATTGATTGTAACCCTAGCCGTCCTTTGGGACTTGGCTAGCTATAAAAGGGGAGTCCCCCTCATTTGTATTTTCAGTAGAGCTTAGCATGAGACAGTAGAATTAGAGTAGAAGTTAGAATAGAGAGATAACTTAGAAGTAGATTGATAGTGTAGTTGGAGGAGAAGGAAAGTTTTCCTTTGAAAACTTTTGTAAGAAATTGTCGTGTAAAACTTTCATAATAAAAGATCTTTCATTGATGGTGAAATTCATCTTTGTTGTGGATAGCTAGCGAGGTTTCTTCATCCCTTCTACTTCAAGTAGCGTAGAGTAGCGTAAATTTCGTGCAAGTAGATGTTAATGTGGAATGTGGTGTTTGATCTAAGCAACTTCGTCTATCCATACCACTAGTGTATTGCTGATGGTGAATGCGCCTTGTGTGGTCAACTGGAATATCATGTACTTAACTTCAATCACAGTTTGAATAATGGTATGCGTCGTTGTGATGGTATCTTTATGTCAAGTGGTGGTTTGAACATCTTTAGTCATCTCCCTTGAAGATTGCACCGACTCCGTGGAGGCTGTCCGATGCGAGGCAAAGCGAAGTTTGGTTGAAGCTTGTGAAGATTGATCGCCATGTCCCACACCTTAGAATAGATTTAGCCTTCTCAACCTTTACACCATTTCAATTCAGTACTTTCCGGTTAGAATAGGAAACCCGCGCTTCATAGACAAATCTTTCGAGCATTTGAATTCCTTTCTCCGTTGCCGAACAATTCTGTAAGTCCCCTTGAAATACCAGCAAATCACATCGAGCCAAACTGAGCCTATTCGCATTGAAAGAACCTTGGAGTTGAACGCACGAACTTTCTTGCAATCTTAGCGTGCGGAATACTTTGATCAAGAGAGAATAGGGAAGCCATTGGCAACTTTATTCTGCGTTGGTGCGGTCACGAAAAACACATCAACAATAGTTTAGCTTGCTATCACTAATACCATGTAGCTGATGGATGCCAGGAACTAATTGTTGTATCTTAGGTTTTAGCTAGTTGTCGCTAGTATTGCAAAGGTGATGGATGTTAGGAGATACTCATGGTATGATAGGGCTTGTCCATCTTTCACCATTACCACGCAAGTGATAGATTCCAAGAGCTACCTCTTGCTAGGCTAGATTGACATTTGCTAGCAGCATGGAGACAACAAATGCTAGGATCCACCAATTCGAATGGTTCAACAAGTTGTGGAAATCTTATCAATGGTCTTATGTGATGTATGTTGATACACTTACACTTTACCTAGTGATGATTGTGAGTAATATAGGATGCTTTATCATTATCATAGCTACCAATGAACTAGGAAAAAGGATGGTACCCACAATGTAGAATGGGATGCACCAACATTTCTTTTTCTAGTTTGGATATACTTAAAGCGTTAGTGTTGGTGAATTAGTTAATAGGTAGATGTATCTAGTAGGTTGCATCCTATTTTACTTTCTAGTTGATCACTATGTAGGTGGGAGGCAATTACTGTGTACTTGTGTAAAAATAGCCTCATGTTTTGTGCACATTGCTATACTTATGCCCTTGCCAGTGATGACAACAAATAGTATGGGATGCTTGCTTGTCATCATAGATGGAAGTAGATTGGGGAAAAGGATGTGAACCACGGTGTAGTATGGGATGAATTGACATTCTTCTTTTTGGTTTAGATGTACTTAACGGATTATGTGTTAGTGAATGGGGTAAAGAGGAAGATGATTGCAATAAGGCTGCAACCACTTCCATTTTCCAACTAATCTCTATGTGAACATGTGATGTTTAATTTACTCAAATTGCGTATTTGTTTGGGTGCATGATCTAGTCACATTGTGCATATGTGATATATGCTTGAGCTAGTCATTACATGTACTTGTGAGGTGTATAAGAGCTAATTACATCAGGCATGTGCAACATGAGAAAGAGCTAGCTACGTTGTTATAGATGGTTATGTATGCTTGAGCCAATTGCTATGCAAACATGTGATGTTTGTATGAGATGGTCCCTATAGGGTTTGTGTGTATTCATACACTAATGTTGGCATGAAACCAACACTTGATTATAATTTTTTTGCTATCGTTCTATTGTAATTGGATTAAATTGAAAGCATAAGTCAATGAATAGTTATGAATCAAATGAGAGGTCAAAGATCTCATTCCAGATGTGATGATGAAATTTCTTTATCATTGGAAGTTAGAAGCATTGGTTGGATGATGGTTGTGTTCCTCTTGGAAACCATTAGGTCTTTTAAATAGATTGTGTATCATCAAGGAAAGGGTTATGACCTGGTCAGATCAACTTTGATCCTTGGCTGACCAATGTTGGTCTTCTTTACTAATAATTTCATGTGCAAATAAAGATATAATTTACTCATATATCTGGTATGCATTGTCATATCTATTATTAATTCATGTATTCATTTTATTAGACAAAGGCAAAGCCAAGCTTGGACCAAGGTAGGGTTTATAGTCCTAGGGTTAAATGAGAGAGTGGGTATTCTAGCTTGCTCATATCTATAGATGTAATATATGATTCCCTGATGCAAGGGTAATTGAGAATGCCCCAAAATCACATTTAAAATTAATTCCTCTAGAGAGTATAAAGAAAAGAAAGGGAAACTCATTTTCTTGTTATGCCTTAAGTGAATCAACATTGGGAAATGATAGGAGTAGATGTGTTTGATCCTTCCTTCAACTATGAATATCTCATTGACACTTTGGCCACCTCCTACCACAACATGACAAGGTCCTCACATTTGAAACCATTCTGGAACCTCAATACCTTTTCTCCCTAATTGAGGAATGCATTAATGTGCTAATGATCTCAAATTTTAATACACTTCTCAAACTTCATCCCTTCCATGCTAGGCCCACTAGCTAGAGAAAAAGGTTCCTCCATAACCTTGAACAAGATGCCACACGTAAACACCATCTTGTTTTTCCAAGAATTGGAAAACTCATAAGATAAAATAGGGTCAAACCTACTTATAGCTTCAAGGAAAGGGGTAAGGCCACCTTGCCTAAGAATATTTTAAACTATCATGTTACTACAAACCTTCTCACAAGAAGAATTCTCAATCCTTAGTAGACCCCCACCCATGGCTTGATTCTCACTAGTAGATTCACAAGCTTTGAAAACCAAACTCTTTTTTTTCTTAGTTGTTGGACAAGTTGGGTCATTCAAATGGGATATTTGAAGTTGTTAGTTCAAAATGTACCTATCATTGTCAATGTTTTATTCTCTATTGAGTGGCTGGTGTTGAAATGAATGGTAGGGTACCTTTCATTTAATCTCGTTGTGTTGAGCCAAGCTAAGAGAAAGTGGCGGCAATAGATTATCTAATTTTGATGGGTTCATTATTAACACTTCATTTGATATTAGGGGGTAGGGGGGTAGAGAGCCTTCCTTGTGCCAATATAAGCAATCGCCAATCATGCTTTGCATGTTAGCCAAAAGGTTTGCAAACTTATTACCTTCTCTAAACACACACAGTTTTAATGCTTTGGAAAGATCTCATCAACTACCTTAGTGTCCTCTATCGAGTTCTTATAGGACCAATGTAGTAAAAGCTTAGCATTAAGTGTATCAATTATGACTTTAGAGTCTCCTTCCATAACAATCTTGGTAATGCCAAGATTTCTTGCCAATGCAAGGTCTTCACTTTCCTTCAAAGAGGCTGAAGGAACCCCAAGAGCATTAGAAAGGAAACTTTCAATAGAAGGGGATGGCAATAATTTGTTCCCTAGAATCCTCCTCACAAGGGCCAACAATCACCTTGAGGAGCAATTTCTCTCTCCTCCAATTTGTTCACTCTATCATGAAAGATATCCACTTCAACTACAATAGAGGTTACTCTAGTGCTAACATTTTTCTCACCTATTTTGCCTTTGTTTTTCCTAGTTTTTCTTACTTGATCTTGGACAAATGTTCATCAAATGTCCTATTTTTGAAAAGTTTTGACAAAACAAGGCTAATTTCTCATAGAGAATGTATTTGTGATCAACGTCCAAGCTTAGATTCCAACACTTTGGAATTAGGAAGGATTTTATTGACTTCAATCTTCACATAGTATTATGCAAAAACCATTCTGCTGCTACTTTTAGTGGCATTATCAAGAGTCAAGAAGTGTCCAAAAGAGTTGGCAATATCGACAATGATCTCCTCATCATAGTACTCAAGGAAGTTTTGGTAGGCAGATCCAAGTTGTGGCTAAGGTAAAAGGGTTAGCATCCAAGTCAAAACCAGGCTCCCATTTGCAAAGTGAGAGGCTTCTTGAAGAACCAAGGGCCTCTTACAAGGACCTGTTGATGTGTTTTTCGTGACCGCACCAACATAGAATAAAGTCGCCAACGGCTACCCTATTCTCTCTTGATCAAAGTATTCCGCACGCTAAGATTGCGAGAGAGTTCGTGCGTTCAACTCCAAGGTTCTTTTAGTGCGAATAGGCTCAGTTTGGCTCGATGTGATTTGCTGGTATTTCAAGGGGACTTACAGAATTGTCCAACAGCGGAGAAAGGAATTGAAATGCTCGAAAGATTTGTCTATGAAGTTCGGGTTTCCTATTCTAATCAGAAAGCACTGAATTGAAATGGTGAAAGGTTTAGAAAGTCTAAATCTATTCTAAGGCGTGGGATATGGAGCTCAACTTCAGCAAACTTCAACCGAACTTCACTTTTCCTCGCATTGGACAGCTTCCACGGAGTCGGTGCAATCTTCAAGGGAGATGACTAAAGATGTTCAAACCACCACTTGACACGAAGATACCATCACAACGACGCATACCATCATTCAAACTGTGATTGAAGTTAAGTGCACGATATTCCAGTTGACCACACAAGGCGTATTCACCATCAACAAATACACTAGTGGTATGGATAGACGAAGTTGCTTAGATCAAACACCACATTCCACAATTACTATCTTCTACTTGCATGAAATGAAACTTATTCTACTTTAACTCACTACTTGAATCAGAAGGACGAAGAAACCTTGCTAGCTACTCACAACAAAGACGAAATTCACCATCAATGAAAAACTCTTTTATTGAGAGAGTGTTCACAACAATTTCTTACAAAGTTTCCAAAGGGAAAACTTTCCCTCTTCTTCAAACTACACTATCAATCTATACTAAGTTACTCCTAAGCTATCACCTAGTTGTCTCTCTACTCCGACTTCTACTCTAATTTCTAATGAGGTACAAATGAGGGGGACTCCCCCTTTTATAGCTGGCCAAGTCCAACGGACGGCTCAGATTACAATCGGCTGGATGGCCCAGATCGTGCCACCTCAGCCCTAAACAAGATTTTCCCTAAAAATTGCCACCAAGAGGAGTGGGGTAATAAATGAGCCATAATGTCCATCATCCTTCTAGAAGATTCCGATTTTGAAATGCGTTCACACTTCCCTTGATCTTCTTCTTGACACTGTTCTTCAACTTCGCCCGAGCTTACATTATTTTTTTTCCATCTTGGATTTTGAAAACTTTTCTTCAAGACTTAGCCATTTTCGCAACTTTTCTTCCTTCGAGGTTGAGCTGTCATCTTGAATCACTTGCTTCATCACACCAAGTCATTGCGCTCTGTCTTCAACATTCCTCCTGCAAAACAAGCAAGGAGAGAAGCATTAGAACACTTCATAATGTAGACTTAACTCACTTACCAGGATTTTCATGCTTTGATCTCCAAGCGTTCATCGCCTTCACTAGCCAACTTCTGCCTTCTTCATGATTCTTCATGCCTTAGCCAAATTTTCAACGCATCTCGCACAAGGGCGTATCATCTTTGAGAAATTCATTTCACCTGCTGGAGCTCTGACAACTTTGATTTTATTCATCTCTAGCTCAAGAAGACCATCCTCACGAAGAATTTAAGCAAATTCACCTAGGCAGTTCCTTTCAAATTCATCGTCTAGAGGATTTCACCTTGAAAACACATTTTCTTCATTTTGCCTTAGAAAATTTTCAAGTTTCCCCTAGGAAAACTCATCGACCTAGTGCCCACTTGAAATCCTCATCTTGAAGGCCGCAGCGAAACACGAAAGACTTTAAAATCAACTCCTCATCGATAATCTTCAATACCCAGAAGAAAATTTTCTTCAGAACGCGTCAAACTTATGGGTGCACAACGAACGGGTTCATTTAATTTTCTTGAATTTTGCACCTTAGAAAAATATTATTTCACCAAATTTATTCTTGTTCTTCGATCTTGAAGTATTCCTTTGCTCTGACTTGGAAAATTTTAACTCATCCTGCAATGTTGGCACCTTCTGACTTCATCACTGGCAACTTCACTCGGACTTCAGGAAAATTCACCATCTCACCAGACTTAGGCATATTTTCAAGAGGAGGAAATATTTGTGCCTTAGAAAATTTTTGATCACCTTGAAAATTTTTCCTTAGGAAATTTTACTCAACTCTGTCACCTTGCCTGTGGTGAGGAAAATTTTATTTTGCTTCACTTGGAAAATTTTCCTTGAAGGCACATATCACGCCTAACATATTTCATTTTTCATCTGACAACTTCCAACGCCTAGGCATGTATTATTCAACACCTTGCAACATTCTCCACTTAAACATTAGGCGCACTTCATCATCATGAAGAACATTTAGCTTCACCACGCCTAGTAGGATCTTCCATCTCCACTCCCAACGCCTAGCTTATTTTATTTTTACCAACTTATACTCTTTAGGCGCACATCACACTTGGAGAGGAGTATTCAACTTCACCACGCCTAGCAATATTCTATTTTTCATCACCCACCACCTTACACACTTGGGCGCATTTGGCACTTTATGAGGAATTTTCAACACACCAAGCAATATTTTCTCTTCCCTTTGGGCGCATTTCATACTTGAAGGAGGGTAAACTTTAAACGCCACCTTTGAATTAGCCATTACATGATTTTCAACGCCTTTGTCTCCTTCTAAATTTGCATGGATACCTTTGAATTAGCCATTACATGATTTTCAATGCTTTTGTCTCCTTCTAAATTTGCATGGATACCTTTGCATGGAGATGTTTTGTCTTTACATGCCCTCATATAGGCACATTCAAAGGAGAGGAGAAAGTCAACCTTCTTAGCATGTTTGGGCGCATTTGGCCATGTGTGGAGGATAAAGTTTAAAACATGGGGGCATTTCTCATGCATGTAAGATGAAACTTGTAACGCCTCCAACAAGTGACTCTTGGGCTTCTCCATTTTTGTCTCCATATGGCATGTTTTGGGCGCATTTTGCACCTCATTAAGGATGAAAATCCTTTGACTTCTTTGACCATTTGCTGCATGGGCGCATTTTGAAGGGGGTGGAGGATAACTTTGACACTTAGAAATTTTTTTGTGCCACTACCTTGAGCTGGGCGCATTTTGAGGTGTGAGGTGGATGAAGACTTGTTAGCCAGCTTTGACCCTTTTGCTTGTTGGGCACATTTAGCATAGGGAGGTGGATTTTATACTTAGAAATTTTTATGCTTGAACATCTTTGCTTCTTCATCAAGCAGGGCGCATTTTGCCATGTCAACTGGATGAAGTTCCAGACTTAGACTTTTTCTCATTTTTCGCCAGCATACATGCCCTGCTATTTATAGTAAGTCCTCTCAATTTTGCACCTCTGAAGCTCGGAACGGCTCGAAATTTTTAACACTGTACCTTCATTACCTAGTTAGCCTGCTATTTCGGGTTGGCCTACTATTTTTAGCCCATTTCTGAAGGTGATTTGCTATAAATAGCAACTGCTTGCTTCTGATAGCTCCACTACTCCAATTGACTTGAAATTTGAATGAGGCGCTCCTCACCACATGACTTGACCGTTGACACTGACGCATGCACTCAATTTACTATTTTTAGCCAATTTCCAAATTGACTTACTATAAATAGTAAGTGCTCTGTTTGACTCAAAATTTTACCACCAGATAGCCTGAAGAACGCTGATCGTGGTGGTTTACACCGGTTTTCGAAAATTTTGACTTTTTATGCCTCTTTTTGGGTCCCAAAGCTGGAAACCCTAATTCGCTTTGCATGCATATCAAATGATCTCTGTTTGCCCTCATTTCTGTGGCACTGCGATCAGCCTGTGATTTTGAACTGCTGGGAAGCGGCTGCCGGGACATACCTGCTAAAAATAGCAAATTCCTTACTGAGTGAGTATCTTCATTTGCATGTCACACCATCGCGAAGCTCTCAAAAAACCCATCAGGAATCATCCAACATGCAAAAGAAACCCTGACATGCAAACCCTAAAAATAGCTCCGGAAGACTAAATTCTGGAAGTGGTCATCTCGTTTTGCATGTTATATCATCGCGAAGGTCTCGAAAAACCCAGAAGGAATATGCCAACATGCAAAGAAAATCTCTGCATCTAAGCCTTGAAATTTTTGCTGGAAGCTGGACTGCTAAAAATAGTAAGTTGTCTGTTTTTGCTCAAATTTCACATACGAGCAGCCTGATGTGTTTTGAATGCAGCGTGACTGTCGGAATCTTGAAAATGTTGACGAATTGCCCTGAATTTCACACTTACTAAAAATAGTAAGTACCTAAAAATCGGATGAAAATCTGCTGAGAACTTGCTGGAAACATGCTGACAACGATGTTAAGCTCTGTTTTCAATTTACTCACTTTATTCGACCTTGGATTGACCAGGAAAATGGAAACCCCAATTTCAGACTTGGCCAAATTTCATGTTAAAGCTCACGGACGGGCACATCCCAGAAAGGTAGACAGAACGAGAGAGAGACAACAGCAAAAACAAACCAACATCAAACCAAAAGCAAAGCCAAAATTAGGGGGGTCCCCATTTGCAATGGGGCGATGTGTGAAAAAGGTCACAACAAGACCTTAGTGTAGTCTTCCTTCAAAGAGAATGAAAACAAGAAAATTCTTTTGGGAAGAGCACTCACCTCAATGTTTCCTATGAACCACCATTTTTAGCATGTCCCTTTATGAACTAACTTGACATTAGGGCGTCTCCCAAAGAATTTCCCAACTAATTTACTTTGCATTCTAGAGATATGGTTTTGTCCTTGATCCTAAAGTAGAGACCTTCCTTAGATTCCCTAAAGAAAATGCCCCCTTTCCCCTTCCCCCTTTTTTACAAAAGATGATTTAAACAAATTCAACTAGGGAATTGCATCCCAATTTTCAAAAGGGTTTAGTTTTTTTGGACAAAGCCCCTAGATAAGACAAGGGACGACCTATGTGGGAGCCATTATCCATAGTAGTAGTTTCCTACTTGAAACCTACATAACTCATTTCAAAGTGCATTCAATGTAAATGTTTTGGTTTCAATACTTCTAATAATTAAATTGCCTTAGGATGAATTGTCACTCTTGATGACTGAATTAAAAATGTTATAACTGAAATATGCCCCTTAGTTTTTTCTTGGAAATTTCACAATACAAACCAGCACTATGCCAATGATTAGCATTAGCTCCAAAATTGAAAACCAATTTAAAATGATCTCAACGCTAAGAATGCACACTCAATCCCAAAGAAGGAGAGGTGTTGTCATATGGCAGAGAAAACTAAACAATAATTGAAATGAAATTACAATTGAATGGAGCTAGGCGGTGAACCAGCCATGAAAAATTTCTGCACTTCCATTGATTCAGTGGGAAGAAGAGGTTACAAAACAAACTAATTCATCAACTACAGCGGGCATCTACTCGTGAGTGGGAATTCGCCACTTTTTAGTGGGTCCAAAAAAGATTAACGAGTTCTTTTCCCACACTAGCAGTAAACCATCTGTTGACGTGGTTTTTGAGACCGCACAAACACAGAATAAAGTTTCCCAACGGATACTCTATCCTCTCTTGAACAAAGTATTCAGCATGCTAAGATTGCGAGTGAGTTCATGCTTTCAACTCCAAGGTTCCTTTAATGCGAATAGACTCAGTTGGCTCAATGTGATATTGCTGGTATTTCAAGGGGACTTACACAATTGTTCGACAGCTGACAACAGACAGTAGACTAAGGGCTTTCGTGTAATTCAAATGATTTGGCAAGTAAGCACGAATTTCCTAATTCTAATTGGAAATGAACTGAAATTAAAAGAGTGTAGGGATAAGAGTGTTCTAGTCTACTCTAGGGTGTGGGACATGGCGATCAATTCTCACAAGCTTCAACCAATCTCCGTTTTGCCTCACTTTGGACAGCTTCCGTGGAACTGGTGCAATCTTCAGGGGAGTGACTTAAGATGTTCATATCATGATTTAACATGAAGACACCATCACAACGACACATGCCAGCACATAAACCATAATCGAAGTTAAGTTTCACAAAGTTCCAATTGACCACGCAAATGAACCCACCGTCAGCGAGCCCGCTAGTGGTATGGACGAACCAAGCCTTGTTCAAATCGAGCACCACATTCCACAATTGCTAAGTACTTGCATGAAATGAAATCTACTTTATTTTAAGCTACTTCAAGATACTACGTGAATTGGAAGGACGAAGAAGCCTCAACAACTATTCACAACAAAGAAGAATTCACCATCAATGAAAATTCTTTTATTTTGAAAGCATACATGACAACTTCTTACAAAGTATCCAAAGGGAAGACTTTCCTTCCTTTTCAATTCAAACTATACTATCAACTATCTAATTGCTCTCTACTCCTCTACTATCCTAACTCTGATCTAATTCTCCTTCTAATGAGATTACAAATGAGGGCGACTCCCCCTTTATATAGCTGGCCAAGTCCAACAGACGGCTCAGATTACAATCGACTGGATGGCCCAGATCGTGCCACCTCAGCCCTAAACAAGATTCACCCTAAAAACTGCCACAAAGGAGAGTGGGGTAATAAATGAGGTATTAATGTCCACCATCCTTCTAGAAGATTCCGTTTGTAGACACGTTCACACTGTCCTTGATCTTCTTTTTTGATGTTGCTCTTCAACTTCTTTGTCACTTGAACTAACACTTAGCCAATTTCTTGCAACTTTTTCTTCCTTCATGTGAAACTTATAACTTTATCTTCCTCTGAAGGTTGTAATATCATCGTGCTTCACCACTTCAAGTCATCGTGTTCTGGCCTCGACATTCCTCCTGCAAAACAAGCGAGGAGAAGAGTATTAGAACACTTCATAATATAATCTTAACTTACCTGATTCTCACGCTCCAACTTTCAAGCGTTCATCGCCTCTACTAGCCAACTTCTGCCTTCTTCATGATTCTTCATGCCTTAGCCAAATTTTCAACGCATCTTCCTCAAGGGCGCATCATCTTTGACAATATTAACTTCAACTGCATCTTCAAGAAATTCATTTCACCCGCTGGAGCTCTGACAACCTTGATTTTATTCATCTCTGGCTCAAGAAAACTATCTTAACGAAGAGCTTGGGCAAATTCACCTAGGCAGTTCCTTTCAAATTCATCGTCTGGAGAATTTCACCTTGAAAACACATTTTCTTCATTTTGCCTTAGAAAATTTTCAAGTTTCCCTTAGGAAAACTTATCAACCTAGTGCCCACTTGAAATCCTCATCCTGAAGGCCGCAGCGAAGCATGGAAGGCTTTAAAATCAACTCCTCATCGATAATCTTCAATACCCAGAAGAAATTTTCCTTCAGAATGCGTCAACTCATGGGTGCACAACGAACGGGTTCATTTAATTTTCTTGAATTTTGAACCTTAGAAAATTATTTCCCTGTGAAATTTAAATCCGTTTTTCACATCTGTGAATATTTCTTGTTGCTCTGACTTGAAAATGTTTTTAAATCCATCCTGCAATGCCAGCATCTTCATCTTCGACAAATTTTACTCATCACAGGAAATTCTTATCACCTCTCCAGACTTGGGCATTTTTCTAAGGGAGAACATTTTGTGCCTTAGAAATTTTTTTTTGGATTACTTAGCATTCCTTTGAAAAATTTTCCTTTAGAAAATTTTATTCATTCTTCAATCCATCTTGCCAGTGGTAAGAAAATTTTTATCCACTCAGGAAATTTAATTTAATTTAATTTTATTATATTTTGCTTTTTGAATGTCTTGGGCGTATTTCACCTTTCATGAGAAAAAAATTTCCCTTTAAAACCCAACGCCTAGCATTTTTCATTTAAATTCCCACCAACTAGTCTTCAACGCCTTCACACTTCCATCACCTTCAATGCCTTAGGCAATTCTTTATTTTCACCATCCTTATTCACCCTCTTACTTTCTTCCCCCCTTGGGCGCATATGACACCTCATGAAGGATATAATTCCAACGCCTAGTATTTTGTCTTTGCATGCCTTGGTTTGGGCGCATTTTGCACTTGATGAAGGATGAAACTTTTGACTTTGACTTTCTCCTTGCTTGCTTTGATTCATGGGCGCATTTTGTATGTATAGAGGGATGAAACTTCAAGCGCCACCTCTTGTCTTCACATGCCCTTACTTGGGCGCATTTGAATATGCATGGAGGATGAGACTCTTTGACTCTTTTTGACTAGCTAAAGATGGGCGCATATTGCCATATGTGGTGGATAAAGTTCATTCAAACACTTTGACCTTGTTGACTCCTTGGGCGCATTTTACATGTAGAGGAGGATGAACATTTCAACGCCTTAGCTAGTGACTCTTCATCTTCCTTTGCTTTGTCCTCACATGGCTGCTTTTGGGCGCATTTAGACTTACGAGGAGGATGAAAACCTTTGACCCCTTTGACTTCTTTCTTGTTAACTCCTCTTGGGTGCATTTTGGGCATGGTGGAGGATAAAAATTGTTGACTACTTTGACTCACTCTTTTTGGCACATTTCAGCTTGCTAGAAGATGGAATCTTTTTCAACGCCTTAGCTTTTTGTCCTTACATGGCCCCATTTGGGCGCATTTTGCATAGGGAGAAGGATAAAAGGTGTTGACTCTTTTGACCTTTTCTCTTTTTGGGCACATTTCCACCTAGGAGGAGGATGGGCGCATTTGGAGGGGTGAGGAGGATATTCAACACCTAGAAATTTTTTTAAACTCTCATGCTTCAAGGTGGGCGCATTTTCAAGGTGGAGCAGGATATTTTCAATCACTTGGCCATTTTTGTGACTCCAGCTGAAGATGGGTGCATTTTCTTGGTGGCGTAGGATGAAGTCTAGACTGTGTCACTTTTTCTTCGTCTTTGCCAGCTTCTTCATGCCTTACTATAAATAGTAAGCCTTTTAATTTTGCATCTCTGAAGCTCAGAACGACTTGAAATTTTGAACACTGCATCCTCATGACCTAGTTGTTCTGTCGATACTGCCATTTTTAGTCACCTTGCTATTTTTAGCCCATTTCTGAAGGTGATTTACTATAAATAGTAACTGCTCGTTTCTGATAGCTCCAATGCTCCGATTGACTTGAAATTTGAATGAGGCGCTCCTCACCACGTGACTTGTCAGCAGATATTGACGCATGCACTCGATTTACTATTTTTAGCCAGTTTCCAAATTGACTTACTATAAATAGTAAGTGCTCCGTTTGACTTGAAATTTTACCAGCAGATAGCCTGAAGAATGCTGATCGCAGTGGTTTACACCGGTTTTTGAAAATTCTGACTTTTTACCCCTCTTTTCAGGCTCCGAAGCTAGAAACCCTAATTTGCTCTGCATGCGTATCAAATGATCTCCATTTTCTCTTGTTTCTGTGGCACTGCGATCAGCTTGTGATTCTGAACTGCTGGGAAGCGGCTGCCGGGACACACCTGCTAAAAATAGCAAGTTCCTTACTGAGTGACTATCTCCATTTGCATGTCACACCATCGTGAAGTTCTTGAAAAACCCATCAGGAATCACCCGACATGCAAAAGAAACCCTGACATGCAAACCCTAAAAATAGCCTCAAAAGACTGAATTCTGAAAGTTGTCATCTCGTTTTGCATGTTATATCATCGCGAAGGTCTCGGAAAACCCAGAAGGAATATGCAGACATGCAAAGAAAAAATCTGCATCTGAACCCTGAAATTTGTCCTGGAAGCTGGACTGCTAAAAATAGCAAGTTGTTTGTTTTCACTCAAATTTTGCACACGAGCAGCCGGACATGTTCTGAATGCAGTGTGACTGTCGGAATATCAAAATTGCCGATAAATTGCCTGTAATTTCACACTTACTAAAAATAGTAAGTACCTTAGAATTTGATGAAAATTTGCTGAGAGCCTGCTGGAAATATGCTGACAACAACGTTAAGCTCAAATTTCAATATATTCACCCTATTCGACCTCAGACTGATCAGGAAAGATGAAACCCTAATTTTCAGACTTAGCCAAATTTCGCGTTTAAGCTCGATGACGTATACATCCCCCAAAAGGGCAGACCAGAGAAAGGAGACAGAGAGAGAGAGAGAGAAAAGCCAAAGCCAAAAGACCAGAATGGAGCAAAAATTAGGGGTCCCACCTTGAATGGGGAGATGTGTGAAAAGGTCACAACATCTGGCATCCCCACGAGAAAGTGTTGAAAAACACTTTAAGAATTGAACCTTGATTAATCTTCCTCAAACCATCATACAGAAAGATACTCAAAAGGGGAGAAGAATCCAATATTGGATCAAAATACTTTCATCTAAGACCCTGTGAGTGTGTGCATTCGTTCCATCTCTAAACCATCTCGACCTCCGGAATCGGCCGTAGCAAGTTATACAAATATCTTAACTTCAAAAGCATCCTGGACATTGTCTCACTGCCAGTCATGCGTCCATAGCCCCGACGAGGTTATCGCTACAATTCTCATGAATATTGCTCCACTGCCGGCCGGGCATCCATAGCCCCGGTGGAGTTACTCGTATGCTCCCAAAACCAATATTTCATAATATTTCTTTCATTTTTCATTTTCTTTCTTTCTTGTTTTTCAGATACTTCTTTTAAGCACATTTTCTTTATTTTATTTGATTTCTCCGTCAATTCCTTGATTGGCTGGCAGGAAATGAAGCCTCCACATGGTTTGAGAATTGCAGTGGCACTGAAGCAAGATGTAAGATTTTCACCTGCTAAGACCTTTCCCAAAAATGACTCAGAATGGAGATAGGTAAGATTTTTAAGGTCTTTAGACTCGTGTGTTAAGACACAATAACGGGTTAACCTCCCGAGACGAGTTCAATTGCTAACTGGGTGATGACAAGAGGAAAACAACCTTAGTCCTTTTCAAAAATTTGTACAAATTCCAGTGGAAAGAAACCACGTTGTGAGATTAAAACCATCATCACCCCCTTCGCAATGGGAAAACCCTAAATCCTTGCCCATTCCAAACCAGAACCACTTGAGCGGACAACTCAAGGGACGGAAACGCCAAACCAAAAACCCAAAGGGCAACAAACCAAAACCAAAACGAGACAAACCGAAAAGCAAGGAAAAGCAAATGAAAGCAAACCTAATCTAACTATATTACAAAGTAGGCTCTCGGAGAGAACCTAGGGTTGGAAATAATGCCTCAGGAATTGCCCATCGAATAGCAATGGGATATCCCCTCCTGTTTTTGTTTGTAACTTAAATGCATCATTTCCCAGGATCTCAGAAGCTTGACCAGGGTCCAACCATGATTTGTCGATCCGTCTGTTCACCTCTCCTTGATGCTCAATCAAACTTTCCCAAGCTTCATCTCTTTTCTCCTCCAAGTGCGTCAATTGAGATAGCCTTGTTTGTATCTGGTCCTCTCCCCAATTGACTTCTTCACATTCTTCTTCTAAAGTGACTTGTGGAGTCATCTTTGGAACTTGCTCCAAGGAGATCTTACTCATGGCACCCGTGTTCTCTGAATGGAAAGCTTCAGGAATTCTACATGGATTGGGTAATGGCAAGTCCTTGATGGAGGCATTTTCTATCTCTTGCTTTGCGGAAACTCTGAACATCCTTTCATTGTTATTCCTACTTGAATCATTTTCAATCAACACTCCGATGAAGGCAGGCGTATCTTTTAAAAACTTCTCTCCCTTCGAGCTTTGCAACGTGAGGACTTCTTTCTTAACAGGCTTGTATGAACCCAAATCAGTTTCCACGAATAAAACATCACTATTTTCACCACATTCTGTAATCATTAATTTGAGCTGTGGTGGACTTTCAATTTTTATCTGATTTGGAACTCCTCTCCAAGGCAACCACATGTGGGAGAAGTCAGTTGCGATGTATCCATTCAATTTTCTGGCCCAATCTCTGCTCAATAGCATGCCATAACCATCTGGTATATCTACAACTGATATGTCGATGCGACTCTGAATTCTGGGATCCGTCGCTAGCTGCATATGGATATTACTTAACTCTCCTACAACTGGAACTTCAGTCTTATCTAGCTGAGTCACTTTCTTGTTGGTCTGGAGCGGAATTATACCCAACGCCTGACATACCTTCAAAGGCATGACATTACTTGATGCACCAGAATCAATCAAACAATTATGAAATAACCTTCCAAAAATTTTAACTGAAACCAAAAATGGGGTTGGCTCGCCCTTTCCCTGATAAAGTACTACTGGCTTCCTCCTTTCATTCTACTTGATTGAAATTGATTGTCTTGAACAACCTCTCTTGGATTCTGCGTTTGCTCTTGTTTTTTCTTCTGCTCCGCGGGAATATTGAACCTAACTTTCTTCTTATCTTCAATCCATGACTTTTCAGGAGTGTTTGAAGAACCTTGTACCATACCTACGAAATTTTGAGGTTGTTGCAGAGTTTCCCAAGTGTCAAATGGTGCATGAGGCACTTCTTCTACCATATTCGTGTCCTGCGCTGAACGGGACTGTGTGACAACAGGAGGACTCCTTGATGAACTAGATATTTCTTGGGAAGTATTCTTCACAACGGGCGTCTCATACACACTTCTCAGAATTGTATCTCTGACCTCTGAAATCTTCATTAACTCATGTAGTGGGAGACTAACCTTCATCCTTTTAAATTCTTCTAGTACATAGGAGCCAAGCCTTTTCACGTCTTCTCTAGGAAGACTATCGTTTTGTCTTTGCTCAGCTTGATGAACTGGTTGCTGAATAACTTGTTGTCCTCCTCCGCCTTGCGTTACATTCTGCCGCTTGTATTCTGGAGAATCTCTAGGTAAACTTGGGTTATTGCTCGCATTGGGATTCGGTGGAGTTGCAAAATTATTAGGTGGTATTGATGATGTCAGTGGCTCCCTCTGATGATAACTCCTTTGATAAACTTTAGGGGCTTCACCTCTAGTAGTTTGGAAAGCTTGTACCTCCCCTCTTCCTTCCACCAAGACACTGTTGTTGAGAGGCGGAAAAATATAACCATCTCTATAAAGAGACTCTTCTGGTGATGCATATGTGGCATGAACCTCTGACGGTACTTGAAACTCTGGCATCCCCACGGGAGCGTTTGATGAAGCTGATGGAAATTGGTGATTAACTGGTGGGGGCGTGTAACTCTGAAACTCAGGCGAGAACTTGCAATCTTCTATTATGAATGCCTGATCATATCTGGGTGCTGGGACTAATTCATATCCCGTAATTGGAGGGTTATTTGTGGCACTTGTATTACTTGCTTCACTTTTGAGAATACCAGACACAACTTGGAACTCGTGGCACTGAAGCTCAGAGTGCTGGCTCGTGTTATGCAACCTACACCATCCTGGCGAGGCAATTTCGGCCATATAACTTCTATTTGCAGGACGGTTTTCAGGAGGTAGCGGATTGTCCAATGGCAATGGCACTCCTCCATTGTTGGGACCTGTATTCCAAGACCTTTTCTGAAATTCGTGATGGTTATTTCTATACCCGTGACTGTTATCTTGATGGTATCCTTGATGGGTATCCTAATGACTTGGAGGATTATTCTGATATCCTTGGTTAACACCTTGGTGTGCCTGATAATTTCGCTGCATAGTTGGCGTCTGATTATTTTGATTTTTGAGGTGAGTCACCTCAGCTGACCTCTTCACTTGTTCTATCAAATCTTTTATTTCATCTTTCTCCTCTGGAGTTTTCACTGGCGGCACTGTGTTCTGGAGATAAACAAGCTGTGTAACTTGCGTCTGGGACAAAGGCATCCCAGGATGGAGAACTAATTGACTTGAGGGTGCTTGAACTTGATAAGTTGGTTGCGGAGCTAGATTTAACGCCGGAACTTGTTGATTCCATGTTGAGCCGAACATTGGCATTTGATTGTTTGTTGTAGCCAAGCCAGTGTAGAGTACGGGCCCAGTTATATTCTGTCCTAAACCCTGACTTATTTCAACGGCCTTAGCGTAAGCTTGATTTATGTCTGCTGGGGTGGGATGAGATCTTACGAACATTGCAGTCAAAGGATCAAGTGCCGAATAGTGGCTTTCTCGAGCGTCAGCAATGACATAAGGAGCGCATAACCTTGAGAGGGCCTTCTGAAATCTATTGTTGAATGCATGGATGGGCTCTTGTCCCTGTCTTCTTACTTTCATGAATTGATGATAAAGTTCCACAGGGGTGATTGGTATACCAAACTTTTCGATGAAGGCTTCCTTCATCTGTTCCCATGTTCTTATAGACCCCACTGGTAGGTGAATGAACCAAAAATGAGCCTCTTCTCCCAAAGAATATGGAAATAAGCGACAAGCCACATCTGCATACCCAATCTGCCTATTGCGAATGTGACCTTCAAACATCTTGATATGGTCCTCGGCCGTATAGTTAACATCATTGGCAATGAACTTAGTACAAAAATTTTCAGGATTCTTTGGCATCTCATGGTAGTCTTGAAACTCTAGCAGAGATGGGTTGGTAACCAACCATGTAGCACCATTTGGAGCGGGTTGACCTCCTTGCTGACCTCCTAGTTGAGCCATTGCTTGAATGGGTAGTCGCCTTTGATACACAATCACTTGGGCTGGTTGTTGTACAACTTGTTTTGGCTGAGCAAACCTTGAAGCACTAGCTGGAGTTCTAAATAGACTAGAAATTCCTTCTCCGCTTTCTTCGCTTCATTGAACTTCTTCGTTTGATAAAAATTCTTCACTTGACTTCTTTGCTTGGTCGAGCTTCTTTCTTCTTCTTTGATCTCGTAGGTAGCTCTAACTCCAAAAAATCCTTAGATGAACTGGGCGTAGACCTCCAGATTCTCTTCAACTTGTCTGGTGAAAATGAACTGATACGATCCAGGATGTAGCTACTTCTGCGCGGGATTGTTCAATCTTGAGAGAACACCATCTTGACTTACGATAATTTTCTCCAATGGAACTTTTCGTACTTCAAACCCTTTCTACTTCAACACAACTGTATGCTGTAGCTATTATTCGCATTCGCCCTCCTTCTAGCGCCAATTCTGTTGACGTGGTTTTTGAGACCGCACCAACATAGAATAAAGTTTCCCAACGGATACTCTATCCACAGAATAAAGTTTCCCAACAGATACTCTATCCTCTCTTGAACAAAGTATTCAGCATGCTAATATTGCGAGTGAGTTCATGCTTTCAACTCCAAGGTTCCTTTAATGCGAATAGACTCAGTTGGCTCAATGTGATATTGCTGGTATTTCAAGGGGACTTACACAATTGTTCGACAGCTGACAACAGACAGTAGACTAAGGGCTTTCGTGTAATTCAAATGATTTGGCAAGTAAGCACGAGTTTCCTAATTCTAATTGGAAATGAACTGAAATTAAAAGAGTGTAGGGATAAGAGTGTTCTAGTCTACTCTAGGGTGTGGGACATGGTGATCAATTCTCACAAGCTTCAACCAAGCTCCGTTTTGCCTCACTTTGGACAGCTTCCGCGGAACTGGTGCAATCTTAAGGGGAGTGACTTAAGATGTTCATATCACAATTTAACATGAAGACACCATCACAACGACGCATGCTAGCACATAAACCATAATCGAAGTTAAGTTTCACAAAGTTCCAGTTGACCACGCAAGGCGAACCCACCGTCAGCGAGCCTGCTAGTGGTATGGACGAACCAAGCCTTGTTCAAATCGAGCACCACATTCCACAATTGCTAAGTACTTGCATGAAATGAAATCTACTTTATTTTAAGCTACTTCAAGATACTACGTGAATTGGAAGGACGAAGAAGCCTCAACAACTATTCACAACAAAGAAGAATTCACCATCAATGAAAATTCTTTTATTTTGAAAGCATACATGACAACTTCTTACAAAGTATCCAAAGGGAAGACTTTCCTTCCTTTTCAATTCAAACTATACTATCAACTATCTAATTGCTCTCTACTCCTCTACTATCCTAACTCTGATCTAATTCTCCTTCTAATGAGATTACAAATGAGGGCGACTCCCCCTTTATATAGCTGGCCAAGTCCAACGGACGGCTCAGATTACAATCGACTGGATGGCCCAGATCGTGCCACCTCAGCCCTAAACAAGATTCACCCTAAAAACCACCACAAAGGAGAGTGGGGTAATAAATGAGGCATTAATGTCCACCATCCTTCTAGAAGATTCCGTTTGTAGACACGTTCACACTGTCCTTGATCTTCTTTTTTGATGTTGCTCTTCAACTTCTTTGTCACTTGAACTAACACTTAGCCAATTTCTTGCAACTTTTTCTTCCTTCATGTGAAACTTATAACTTTATCTTCCTCTGAAGGTTGTAATATCATCGTGCTTCACCACTTCAAGTCATCGTGTTCTGGCCTCGACATTCCTCCTGCAAAACAAGCGAGGAGAAGAGTATTAGAACACTTCATAATATAATCTTAACTTACCTGATTCTCACGCTCCAACTTTCAAGCGTTCATCGCCTCTACTAGCCAACTTCTGCCTTCTTCATGATTCTTCATGCCTTAGCCAAATTTTCAACGCATCTTCCTCAAGGGCGCATCATCTTTGACAATATTAACTTCAACTGCATCTTCAAGAAATTCATTTCACCCGCTGGAGCTCTGACAACCTTGATTTTATTCATCTCTGGCTCAAGAAAACTATCTTAACGAAGAGCTTGGGCAAATTCACCTAGGCAGTTCCTTTCAAATTCATCGTCTGGAGAATTTCACCTTGAAAACACATTTTCTTCAGTTTGCCTTAGAAAATTTTCAAGTTTCCCTTAGGAAAACTTATCAACCTAGTGCCCACTTGAAATCCTCATCCTGAAGGCCGCAGCGAAGCATGGAAGGCTTTAAAATCAACTCCTCATCGATAATCTTCAATACCCAGAAGAAAATTTCCTTTAGAACGCGTCAAACTCATGGGTGCACAACGAACGGGTTCATTTAATTTTCTTGAATTTTGAACCTTAGAAAATTATTTCCCTGTGAAATTTAAATCCGTTTTTCACATCTGTGAAGATTTCTTGTTGCTCTGACTTGAAAATATTTTTAAATCTATCCTGCAATGCCAGCATCTTCATCTTCGACAAATTTTACTCATCATAGGAAATTCTTATCACCTCTCCAAACTTGGGCATTTTTCTAAGGGAGAACATTTTGTGCCTTAGAAATTTTTTTTTGGATTACTTAGCATTCCTTTGAAAAAATTTCCTTTAGAAAATTTTATTCATTCTTCAATCCATCTTGCCAGTGGTGAGAAAATTTTTATCCACTCACTTAGGAAATTTAATTTAATTTAATTTAATTTAATTTTGCTTTTTGAATGTCTTGGGCGTATTTCACCTTTCATGAGAAAAAAAATTCCCTTTAAAACCCAACGCCTAGCATTTTTCATTTAAATTCCCACCAACTAGTCTTCAACGCCTTCACACTTCCATCACCTTCAATGCCTTAGGCAATTCTTTATTTTCACCATCCTTATTCACCCTCTTACTTTCTTCCCCCCTTGGGCGCATATGACACCTCATGAAGGATATAATTCCAACGCCTAGTATTTTGTCTTTGCATGCCTTGGTTTGGGCGCATTTTGCACTTGATGAAGGATGAAACTTTTGACTTTGACTTTCTCCTTGCTTGCTTTGATTCATGGGCGCATTTTGTATGTATAGAGGGATGAAACTTCAAGCGCCACCTCTTGTCTTCACATGCCCTTACTTGGGCGCATTTGAATATGCATGGAGGATGAGACTCTTTGACTCTTTTTGACTAGCTAAAGATGGGCGCATATTGCCATATGTGGTGGATAAAGTTCATTCAAACACTTTGACCTTGTTGACTCCTTGGGCGCATTTTACATGTAGAGGAGGATGAACATTTCAACGCCTTAGCTAGTGACTCTTCATCTTCCTTTGCTTTGTCCTCACATGGCTGCTTTTGGGCGCATTTAGACTTACGAGGAGGATGAAAACCTTTGACCCCTTTGACTTCTTTCTTGTTAACTCCTCTTGGGCGCATTTTGGGCATGGTGGAGGATAAAAATTGTTGACTACTTTGACTCACTCTCTTTTTGGCGCATTTCAGCTTCCTAGAAGATGGAATCTTTTTCAACGCCTTAGCTTTTTGTCCTTACATGGCACCATTTGGGCGCATTTTGCATAGGGAGAAGGATAAAAGGTGTTGACTCTTTTGACCTTTTCTCTTTTTGGGCGCATTTCCACCTAGGAGGAGGATGGGCGCATTTGGAGGGGTGAGGAGGATATTCAACACTTAGAAAATTTTTTAAACTCTCATGCTTCAAGGTGGGCGCATTTTCAAGGTGGAGCAGGATATTTTCAATCACTTGGCCATTTTTGTGACTCCAGCTGAAGATGGGCGCATTTTCTTGGTGGTGTAGGATGAAGTCTAGACTTAGTCACTTTTTCTTCGTCTTTGCCCGCTTCTTCATGCCTTACTATAAATAGTAAGCCTTTTAATTTTGCATCTCTGAAGCTCAGAACGACTTGAAATTTTGAACACTGCATCCTCATGACCTAGTTGTTCTGTCGACACTGCCATTTTTAGCCACCCTGCTATTTTTATCCCATTTCTGAAGGTGGTTTACTATAAATAGTAACTGCTCGTTTCTGATAGCTCCAATACTCTGATTGACTTGAAATTTGAATGAGGCGCTCCTCACCACGTGACCTATCAGCAGATATTGACGCATGCACTCGATTTACTATTTTTAGCCAATTTCCAAATTGACTTACTATAAATAGTAAGTGCTCCGTTTGACTTGAAATTTTACCAGCAGATAGCTTGAAGAATGCTGATCGCAGTGGTTTACACCGGTTTTCGAAAATTCTGACTTTTTACCCCTCTTTTCAGGCTCCAAAGCTAGAAACCCTAATTTGCTCTGCATGCGTATCAAATGATCTCCATTTGCTCTCGTTTCTGTGGCACTGCGATCAGCTTGTGATTCTGAACTGCTGGGAAGCGGCTGCCGGGACACACCTGCTAAAAATAGCAAGTTCCTTACTGAGTAACTATCTCCATTTGCATGTCACACCATCGCGAAGTTCTCGAAAAACCCATCAGGAATCACCCGACATGCAAAAGAAACCCTGACATGCAAACCCTAAAAATAGCCTCGGAAGACTGAATTCTGAAAGTTCTCGTCTCATTTTGCATGTTATATCATCGTGAAGGTCTCGAAAAACCCAGAAGGAATATGCAGACATGCAAAGAAAAACTCTGCATCTGAACCCTGAAATTTGTCCCGGAAGCTAGACTACTAAAAATAGCTAGTTGTCTGTTTTCGCTCAAATTTTGCACACAAGCAGCCGGATATGTTCTGAATGCAGTGTGACTGTCGAAATCTCAAAATTGCCGACAAATTTCCTGTAATTTCACACTTACTAAAAATAGTAAGTACCTCAGAATTTGATGAAAATTTGCTAAGAGCCTGCTGGAAATATGCTGACAACAACGTTAAGCTCAATTTTCAATATATTCACCCTATTCGTCCTCAGACTGATCAGGAAAGATGAAACCCTAATTTTTAGACTTAGCCAAATTTCGCGTTTAAGCTCGATGACGGATACATCCCCCAAAAGGGCAGACCAGAGAAAGGAGACACAGAGAGAGAGAGAAAGAAAAGCCAAAGCCAAAAGACCAGAATGGAGCAAAAATTAGGGGTCCCCATCTTGAATGGGGCGATGTGTGAAAAGGTCACAACACCATCTAGGGGTTACAAATGTTTGAGTTAAATCACAAAGTAGTTGCAAAAATATAAATGACTAAACAGTACTACTATTTCAGCCTTACAATGCTAAGTATCTACAAGTACAAAATGTTTGTTACAATGAATCTGCAATAGCAAATCTGCTCCAAACTTCTGAAATGTTTATGCTACATTCCCAATTACAAATTTGAGTAGGAATTCCAAGGAAACATAGCAAGAGAAGGGAATTACCAGGTCTGATTTATAGAACCAGCAAACTAAATGTTCAGACCAACGAGTAATCTTCACTCATTTGATCATATTTCCACCAAAGAGCTCCTATCTCCTCCAAATTGAATGCACATAGCACTAGAAGCATAATCACCCAAGAAATTGTAATGAACCTAACCAATTTTTTTTTTGATTTTTCACAAATTGATTACAATGCAACATGCACCCGTTAAGGTTAGCCTAAACCAAAACGATGCGGAAAGTAACTCTAACCAGAATGTACACCAGGATCCCGATGCGGGCAAGGTGTGAGCATTGGTCAGAGGATCTCAAAGGAAATTGCTGAATAAGAACTCTAACCATGAGATGCGCCGGAGAACGACGAGCATTCGGTCAGAGGATCCCTATCTAATGCAATATAGAAAATAGCTCAACACCAAGTATGTGCTACTCAATCCGTGATGGATACGAGGCGACCATATGGCGGAGACTTTAGGAAATTACAATGCAAAACAGAAATAGGCGGCAAGCCAGCCTCTTCCACTTATTCAGTGGGCAGTACAAACATTGAATTTGCAATAATATTAAAGTTGCTGACAGTACTACTGTTCAGCTTACAAAATGTATAATATGCCCGCAATATCAGTGAATTAGAAGTCTTTAAACCAAGCAATGTTAATTGAATCTTCCACAGTGTTTCCCAATGCTTTTAACACCCACACAGCAGCTCAAACCATCCAAATTACAGACTGTTATGACAGTAACCAGGTCTGAAATGAATAATCAGCAACATAGAAGACCCATTGAAATGGACATAGCTCACCCAATTCTTAACCAATTGACTTCAAACGAAATGCAAATGCTCCCTATACTCAGTGCGCCCAAGAAAGACACAAGAAACAGACCCAAACTGCAGTATTTATTTTTCCACGAATTCCAATGCAATGTACAATGGTACGGCCCAAGAGAAAGGGCGATTTTCTTCTAATAAATTCCACACTTGTTTAAAAAATCTGAAACTTGGAAAAACATGGCGCCTTGACTAGACAATTGATAATATGAAACACCCATAATGCAATCTTTTTGTATTTTTGAGTTTTGAATGAAAACTTGCTACAGCTATGCAACATCAGCTACACTAAAACATGACAAGATGCTTGAACATCAACACTAAATGCAAGAGAACTCAACTACAATGCAAAACTACCAATAACCAGATAACCTCTCAACTAGTTGCTGTCTTTCAAGCAAGAAGATGAGCCAATGCTAGGAGGTGTGCTTTCCTCGAAGCGAGTGCCTGAATCCAATCCAGCAGCATAACGGTGTAGTAGACAGAAGATGCCAAATGAAGAGTTGAGGCCTGATTAAATAGAAGTGAGAGAAACATCTAGAAGCTTCCAGAGGGCGCCCCAAAACCCTAATTTCGAATTCCACTTTTCCCTCCAAAAGAAGGCGTCCTTTTTCCTCCACAAAATATTTCACTTTTTTAAAATAAACTTCATCATTTCTCAAAAGGGCGTCCATTTCAAGGTCACAAAAATTTGACATTAAAAAATATAATTTATCACCTTATGACGCCTAGACCCTCAAAGTCCCCTTTTTAAAAACAACTTAAAGTTGCACTGCTAGGCAAAAGGGGTATAATATTAAAATAATAATATTATAATAAAATACTTATCTCTCCACCGAAAATTGCGCCCAAGGCCAAGAATTGAAGTGCCAGCTGAAACAACTGCAGAAGAAGCCCAACTGAACTGAACCCAAACTGTCCACTGCCAAAAATAGAATTTACTAAAAATAGTAAATTCGCGAAGTTGCCCGGAATGCCAAACTGAACACACCACTGCGAAGCTCTCTGAAAACCCAGAAAGAATCCGCAAACAGAATCCCCGAACTCCAAGCAAGACCCCTCCAAATTCGAAAACCCTAATTTCACCATCCGCACAGCCTACGGATCTCCGGAATAGGCCAACGGTCAACAGAAATGATCACTGCTGAGAAGGGGACATTACAGAAATAGTCCATAACATGGGAAAGTTGAGTCTGATATATGTAAAAGCAGCAACCAATATGCAGACCAGCAAACTTAAGCATCATCAAAACACAAATAAACCTTCTAGGATATGGCGCCCTTCACCTAAGAGTACATTAATGCACAAACATTGATTAATGGATGGCACAAGACACCAAAACTAGCACAAGAAGTTGGTACATCCCTAGGAGAGGGAGACCTTTCTAAAAAATTAGAGTCTGCAAATGCACAAGAATGATTGCCAATAGCATAGGAAATGATTGAGCAAATACCCATATGCAAATTAAAATCACTTCAAAAGATGTAAATGAAAATTTGTTTTTGGTTTTGTCCTAGAGCTTAGCAGCTTTGGACTTGGATTCATGACTTTTTTCGGCCCTTTTAGCCAGAACCCTTCTTCTGGCATATGGTGTTGCTTGGAGATTCTCCCAGAATTCCTGCAAAATTCACCCAGTTTTGACACACTTTCAAGGTGGAAATTCTCAATATTTGGAAGGACAAAATGCTTGCATTTTTTCACACTCTCAAATGGATATTCATGTATCTTTACATGCTAAAGCTATGATTTTCTCTAATGTGTTTTTACAAGTTCAAGTGCAAGCTAACAAAGTTGCACTTGAGTTTACTCACCTCCAGGTTCTCCTCGACCACTGGGGTAATGCCCCTTGTACTATTGCTTAGGTCCCCGCTTCACCCACCTCTTTCCGCAACTGGTCGCCCTCCAGGGGCCAGCAGTGGAGTGGCTTTGTGCGTCCCCATTCACAACCCCTGCCTCGGTGGGATTCTCGCACTCCTCGGCGAAACCATTCTCTGCCGCGAGCTACGTAGGGGTGACCTTCTAGTGGTGCTTTGAGGAGCGGCGGTGGTGGTTCCAGGTGGCCCTTTGATGATCCTCCTGCTTCTGGCTCTGGGTGGCCAGTCACTGGTAAAGCGTTCCCGTGTATGGTGCTTGCAACCTCACCCTAGAGCGAGGAAGAAGATAAAGAGAAAAAAGATGATGATGGTTGGGGTCCTCCTCTTGACGTCACTCCAAACCCCGCTGATGTATGGGGAAAAAATTTGGATGACAAAGACCCTCCTGGCTCTGTCGGCACTGCTCTAGCTGCTTAATGCTCATTTTATCTTTGTTATTTTTGGACTTCTAGGCTTAGCCCACATAATCTGTTAATTTTTTGGGCATTGCCCATGTGACTCTTGGGGTGTGCCTTTCTACCACCCACCCTTTTTTTGTGAATATGTATCTTTATATTTGAATTAATATAGACAGCTGCCTATTCATAAAAAAAAACCTCGTTTCAGCCATGCTTGAACTAGCAAGTACAAAACTAGAAATTATTACCAAAATCTTCAACTTGATACACAATATGCACTTCTGAATGAAGCACACTCTCAATTCATCATCTAGGGAACCATAGTTTCAAGCCCGAAGAATGGAGTAGAATTGTTAAGCTTCCCCTTAGCCAGGTTTTAAATTCAATCCAATAGCATTTTGATATAATTTTTCAAAGATAAGAAATGAATAACAATGGCCTGTTTTTATAGAATTGAAGATGACTGTTGGCTCTTCAGCTTCCATCTTTTTTCCCTCCAAAAGGGATGCCCATTTCACTTTTTGAAATAATTTAATTTTGAAAAACACTTTATTTCTCCTCAATATGGTGTCCCACTTAAAGGCATTAAATAACTTTAGAAAATATTAAATATTTACTTCATGAAGCATCCCCCCTTCATGTAGCATCCCCCCTTCATGTCCACCTTTTAA
The DNA here is from genome assembly GCA_007258455.2 of Sequoia sempervirens. Lineage (NCBI taxonomy): Eukaryota > Viridiplantae > Streptophyta > Pinopsida > Cupressales > Cupressaceae > Sequoia > Sequoia sempervirens. Next base: position 175,528 of record VDFB02072454.1, read on the forward strand.
AACAACTTTAAGTTAATGCAATAGGCCAAGGGGTCAACTTGAAATTAAAACATTAATGCCTTGAAATATACTATTTCTCCAAAAATTACTCTTCTAAAGCCAAAACCAGAATACTCAACTGCTCCAACAAAAGAACTCACTAAAGTGCTGCCAACTAAACCACTGCCAAAATTAGACTTACTAAAAATAGCCAATGCCAAAAATAGTAAGTTCACCTCAAAACCAACAGAAAGCTGAACTGAGCTGGAAGCAAGACTATGGTCAGAAATCCATGGTCTTGCTTCCAAAAATAGGCACATCTGAACAAAAAGTGGAAACCCTAAAATTGCACATCTAAGTAGCCTATGGATTTCCAGAAATAGGCTAAATCCAAATGAAGAGTGTAGGGCTAAATTGGGTACATTACAATCCCCCCTTCCCAAAATTGCTTGTCCTCAAGCAATGCCACTACACTCCAGACTGATCCCACCAAAACAAATAGGATCCCAGGGTCCCATGTTCATCTTTGAAAAGTCCAACCATGTTGAAGTTGCTCCACTCTGATCATCCAGTTAAAACTCTTGTGCCAATTTTGCTCTAACCTCCCCTGTAACTTCAAAAGTTACCATTCATGAAACTCAAACTGGTAAACTGGGAAAGACTGAAATCATAATCTAACATCTCATGCCCACAAATCTCTGAGGAATTATCATCTGCAATGTCAATGCCAATCACCATTCTGAGAACAAAGAAGATTAATCTAAACAACTCAAAAATATTCTCATTAGCATCACTCCTCAAAGCATCAAACCAAATCACAGCAAATGTGACTCCATCATATCCATTTGCAAAGGAGAAAACAGCTCTTTGCATGGTCATAACAGCCATATCACCAAAACTCCTCAAGGATGTATAATGTCTCATTTGAGTAACTTCGTCATAATCAGGAAAGCTTTTGAAAATTTTCACCAATCTTCCCTAAAGAGTCCCAGAAAGTTGAACCAAATCAAGCAAAGGTTCACTGCCCCTAACACTAGTGCTAGAGATTGAACAAAGATGATCACTGAAAAATAATTTGAACACCATCCAAAACTGATCCGAATCACACTGAAACATCATTTCCCACTTTAGAGGCCATAAACCCTCACTAAAAAAATATTGTGAAAAGAAAAAATGAGTGTACCAGCTGCCCAAGAAGTCTGAAATAAACCAATTAAAGTCTGATTTTAGGAAAATTAGCATACAAAGAATTGAACAGCTGCTGCAACTTTGGAGATCAATTCCCACATTATGACAACTGTTCATGCCCAAGGCTAGAATCATTCCCTCAAGAAACTCCAACCCATCATTAAACCATCTTTTGTTCGAAGCGTCTATCCAATCCACCAATAGATGTACCATAGGAACCATCAAATGATTGGAAAAAATGGGGGCAACATCAAAGACTCTGAAAATTGAATCCTTATTTCTCCGAAGATTCCTCTTTCTACTTGTAATAATCTCCATCAAACCATGTTGAGGATTCCAAACATGAATTCCCAACCAACAACAAACTCCAACACATTGGGAAAAATTCCCAACATATCTCCAAGAGCTATAGTGAAAGACTCATGCACAATGAACCATGTAACCAGCTGCAATCATCAATGCATAGTTTAAACATTTCATGACCAGTATTTCAGAATAATGACTAATCAAAAATGCACCATCTAGAATCCAAAGAGTCAAGTCTAAAAATTCTCCCACAATTTGTTGTATATTTTAAAAATCTCACCAAATCAACCATCTTAAAATAGGTGGTACTCTTCCATTGGTTATTGTTGAGTGAAGACCAACAAGTTCAAACTTGGACACCGTTAAATGCTCATTTACTAACCATTCCCAAAGAATATTGCTAGACATATAGAATGGATCCACCAACATTATCTCATGCTTGACTATAAAATCATGCATATCATAAACATAAAACTTCTTACCAATGCCATCCATATAGAAATTGTCAATCACCTCATAATTTAACAAATCACGTGAAGTTAGAGGATTGTTGTACTCCATCATAGAATCATCATTTCCTTCATCCCTTTTGATGGTGTCTTCATAGAATTCAAGCTCTTCTTCTTCATCTACTTGAGGATGCCCATCATTAGTTGCTGATCCATAAAATGTAACGTGATGAATACCACAAACATTACCAGTCACTTCATCTACCACATGGCTGCAAGCTATTCCCTCTTGTGGAAAATCTTCTTCCCTATTCAAAAGTTCACACTCTTGATATACCTTCCAAATATCATCATCTTCATGAATCTCCTTAGTATTAAGCAAGGTTTCATCATTTTGGAGTTCATTTAAACCTACAACTATTTGCTTGATCTCCATAATCCTTGCATTATCTTTTTGTCCCTCAAGGGTGGCTGCAATAGATGATTGATTTTCAGTTTGCATAATGATTGATGAGCTAAGGTAAGATCAAGGAAAATCCTATCAACCTCTTTCTCCTTCTCTTGATAGGCATCATAAGTCTCCTCTACAAACTTAGCAGCATTATCTCTATCTGTGAGTAAGTGCAAATAATTAGACTAAATGGATTCCAATGCCTCTTTGATGATTTGCATCTTGGAAAGAGTGTCTCCATCCTTAACTCCATTCTGTCTCTTTTCAGATTGAAACTTCCAATAAAGTTCTTCAATGAAATGGTATGTGCTATCAAATCTTGATAACACCTTAACAATTTTCTCTTATAAAACCAATAAGTTATCTTTCAAAACTTGCAGCTCTTTAGGCCCTTGATCGTAATCAGCAAAGAGGATTTTCTCTTCAAACACCAAGTTTTCTAATTTGCTTTCATTGGCAAGATTTTCAAAATCAGCTTCTTTACAAACCTCTTCACTACATAACTACTGAATAGAAGGCCTATCAGCAACTTCATCAAGCTAATTAGTGTCTCTATCTTTACCTTTCAAATTTTAGTACTCTTCAGTCTGAAAGGCAACCAAACCATTTGCTGATTTTAAAACATTCTTCTCTTCAACATAAGACTTCACGTTCTCATTGGCCTTTGCTGCAACTTCTCCTCCAAAGATCACTTCATTGCTTGCAATGCAAATTGAACTTTGAACTTTATCAGGATCAAAGGGAAAAGTATCCCACTTTGGTTCTCTATCATTTCTTGGTGACATCACCCCGGATCCCAAATGTGAAAAATTTGATTGTAATGATCAATAGGAAAAAGATCATCTTGCTCCTCTAGGATTGTTGACTCTTTGAATGAATCACTCCACAATCCTCTTGAACTGAAATCTTCATCTATAATTTTCTCCACTGATGTAGTTTGATAGTCAAATCCAATACTACGCAAGTCACTAGCATTGTATCGGATTAAAGAATCATCAAAGCTGGTTGGTTTGAATATTTTGTCATTCTTTCCTTCAATGAAATTATTTTGAGTGGATGTGTTGCTGATTTTATCATTAGTACCCACATACATACCAAAGAAGTCTTCTTGGACACTTGTCATAAATTTTTCATATGGAATTGGGTCAACAAGAAGTAGAGAATTATCCTTCACTAAAACTTCAGCAAGAGGAGATAAAAACGTATCGGAATCACCATCAACAACATCACTTTCATAATGGTCATAAGCTGGTTCAAAGACACCATTAGTATTTTCTTCATCTTGCTTTTTTTCAACGAACTCATCCCACACAACTGGTCTACCAACATCTTTTGTGAAGCCATTTGTCTCAAGATATTCATTGATTGAATCCTTATTAGGACTCAAGACTGCTGTAATGATCTTCTTACCCAAACAATCTTCATTATTTCTCATTTCACGTAAGTTTACAGATGTATTTTGGGATTCTAACTTAATCTCCTCATTTGCCAAAGTATCTTCGTCAAGCGCACTATCATTTTGAACCAAAGTGTGCACCTTGCTTGTGTCTTCTTCACCACTAATTGCCTGATTTTTCTCTTCAATTTGCTTACTTGTGGGCTGCAAACCACAAACTGATCATTTTGCTTCTTCCTTCCTTGATTCTTCAACCATGACAAGTTCTGCTTCTCTTTTAATTTTTTTCTTGATGTAATTGACCACACCCACTTTTCTAGGATTCCTAATCAATACACAATTCAAGTAGCAGTCAAAAGAAACATAATTCTTGAACTCATTTGACATACTTTGATATTCTATGTAGAATAAGGAAGCATCATGTTCACATTCCCTCATGAACTATTTGGCAAATCTGCTAATGTCCATTGTGGCAACACTAATTTTTCTGTCCTCCCCAACAGGGTGGTAGGAACTTATACTTTGATACCATTGAAATATGCCCCTTAGTTTTTTCTTGGAAATTTCACAACACAAATCAGCACTACGCCAATGATTAGCGTTAGCTCCAAAATTGAAAACCAATTTAAAATGATCTCAAAACCAAGAATGCACACTCAATCCCAAAGAAGGAGAGGTGTTGTCATATGGCAAAAAAAACTAAACAATAACTGAAATGAAATTACAATTGAATGGAGCTAGGCGGTGAACCAGCCATGAAAGATTTCCGCACTTCCACTGATTCAGTGGGAAGAAGAGGTTACAAAACAAACTAATTCATCCACTACAGCGGGCATCTACTCATGAGTGGGAATTCACCACTTTTTAGTGGGTACAAAAAGAGATTAACAAGTTCTTTTTCCACACTGGAAGTAAACCATCTAGGGTTACAAATGTTTGAGTTAAATCACAAAATAGTTGCAAAAATATAAATGACTAAATAGTACTACTGTTTCAGCCTTACAATGCTAAGTATCTGCAAGTACAAAATGTTTGTTACAATGAATCTGCAATAGCAAATCTGCTCCAAACTTCTGCAATGTTTATACTACATTCCCAATTACAAATTTGAGTAGAAATTCCAAGGAAACATAGCAAGAAAAGGGAGTTACCAGGTCTGATTTACAAAACCAACAAACTAAATGTTCAAACTAGCAGGTAATCTCCACTCATTTGTTCAAATCTCCACCCAAAGAGCTCCTATCTTCAAATTGAATGCACATAGCACTAGAAGCATAATCACCCAAGAAATAGTGCATAACATGGGAAAGTTGAGTCTGATATATGTAAAAGCAGCAACCAATATACAGACCAACAAACTTAAGCATCATCAAAACACAAATAAACCCTCTAGGATATGGTGCCTTTCACCCAAGAGTACATTAATGCAAAAACATTGATTAATGGATGGCACAAGACACCAAAACCAGCACAAGAAGTTGGTATAGCCCTAGGAGAGGGCAACCTCTCTAAAAAATTAGAGACTCCAAAATAAAATCTGCAAATAAACAAGAATGATCACCAATAGCATAGGAAATGATTGAGCAAATACCCATATGCAAATTAAAATCACTTCAAAAGCTATAAATGACGACTCATTTCAACCATGCTTGAACCAACAAGTACAAAATTGGAAATTATTACCAAAATCTTCAACTTAATGCACAATATGCACTTCTAAATGAAGCACACTCTCAATCCACCATCTAGGGAACCATAGTTTCAGGCCCGAAGAATGGAGTAGAATTGCTAAGCTTCCCCTTAACCGGGTTCTGAATTCAATCCAACAACATTTCGATATAATTTTCCAAAAATAAGAAATGAATGACAATGGCCTACTTTTATAAAATTGAAGATGACTGTTGGCTCTTTAGCTTCCATCTTTTTTCCCTCCAAAAGGATGCCCATTTCAATTTTTGAAATAATTTAATTTTGAAAAACACTTTATTTCTCCTCAATATGGCATCCCACATCAAGGCATTAAATAACTTTAGAAAATATTAAATATTTACTTCATGAAGCATCCCCCCTTCATGTCCACCTTTTAAAACAACTTTAAGTTAATGCACTAGGCCAAGGGGTCAACTTGAAATAAAACATTAATGCCTTGAAATATACTATTTCTCCAAAAATTACTCTTCTAGAGCCAAAACCAAAATACTCAATTGCTCCAACAAAAAAACTCACTGAAGTACTGCCAACTGGACCGCTGCCAAAATTATACTTACTAAAAATAGCCAATGCCAAAAATAGTAAGTTCACCTCAAAACCAACAGAAAGCTGAACTAAGCTGGAAGCAAGTCTTATTGAAAGTGGAAACCCTAAAATTGCACATCTGAGTAGCCTACGAATTTTAGGAAATAGGCTAAATCCAAATGAAGAGCGTAGGGCTAAATTGGGGACATGTTGATGTGTTTTTCGTGACCGCACCAACGCAGAATAAAGTCGCCAACGGCTACCCTATTCTCTCTTGATCAAAGTATTCCGCATGCTAAGATTGCAAGAAAGTTCATGCGTTCAACTCCAAGGTTCTTTCAGTGCGAATAGGCTCAGTTTGGCTTGATGTGATTTGCTAGTAATTCAAGGGGACTTACGGAATTGTTCGGCAACGGAGAAAGGAATTCAAATGCTCGAAAGATTTGTCTATGAAGCGCGGGTTTCCTATTCTAACCAGAAAGTACTGAATTGAAATGGGGTAGGGTTTGGAGAGTCTAAATCTATTCTAAGTGCGGGATATGGAGCTCAACTTCAGCAAACTTCAACCAAACTTCGCTTTGCCTCTCATCGGATAGCTTCCACGAATTGGTGCAATCTTCAAGGGAGATGACTAAAGATGTTCAAACCACCACTTGACATAAAGATACCATCACAACGACGCATACCATTATTCAAACTGTGATTGAAGTTAAGTACATGATATTCCAGTTGACCACACAAGGCGCATTCACCATCAGCAAATACACTAGTGGTATGGATAGACGAAGTTGCTTAGATCAAACACCACATTCCACAGTTAACATCTACTTGCATGGAATAAAAATTATACTACTTTGAGCTACCATTTGAATCCGAAGGACGAAGAAACCTTGCTAGCTACTCACAACAAAGACGAAATTCACCATCAATGAAAAACTCTTTTATTGAGAGAGTGTTCACAACAATTTCTTACAAAGTTTTCAAGGGAAAACTTTCCCTCTTCTTCAAACTACACTATCAATCTATACTAAGCTACTTCTAAGTTGTCCCTCTACTCTCTACTGTCTAACTTCTACCTCTATGTCTAATGAGATACAGATGAGGGGGACTCCCCCTTTTATAGTTGGCCAAGTCCAACGGACAGCTCAGATTACAATCGGCTGGATGGCCCAGATTGTGCCACCTCAGCCCTAAACAAGATTTTCCCTAAAAACCGCCACAATGGAAAGTGGGGCAATAAATGAGCCATAATGTCCATCATCCTTCTAGAAGATCCCGTTTGTAGACGCGTTCACACTGTCCTTGATCTTCTTTGTTGACGTTGCTCTTAAACTTATTTGTCACTTGAACTAACACTTAGCCAATTTCTTGCAACTTTTTCTTCCTTCATGTGAAACTTATAACTTTATCTTCCTCTGAAGGTTGTAGTATCATCGTGCTTCACCACTTCAAGTCATCGTGCTCTGGCTTCAACATTCCTCCTGCAAAACAAGTGAGGAGGAGAGTATTAGAACACTTCATAATATAATCTTAACTTACTTACCTGATTCTCACGCTCTAATTTTCAAGCGTTCATCGCCCTTGCTAGTCAACTTCATCTTTCTGCATGATGCCATGCCTTAGCCGAATTTCCAACCCATCTTGTACTTCGCCTGGCGCACTTCACTCTGATATTTTCTCCAACTCGGGCTCGAGGAAAAATGCTTTCATCAGGAACTCGATCAAAAATCATCTAGACAATCATTTTCAGGTTCATCTGCCAAGGCGAATTTTTATCTTGAAAACACATTTTATTCCTTGCCTTAGAAAATTTTCAAATTTTCCCTTAGGAAAATTCATCAACCTAGTGCCCATTTAAAATCTCCATCCCAGAATCCTTGACAAGCTGTGGAAGACCTTAAAATCCATTCCTCATCGATAATCTTCGATACCCAGAAGAAAATTTCTTTCAGAACGCGTCGAACCCATGGGTACCCAACGAATGGGTTCATTTAATTTTCTGGAATTTTGAACCTTGGAAAAATAATTTTCAACAATTTATTTCATTTCTTCATCTCCTCTGAGAATTTTGTTGCTCTGCCCTGAAATTTTTTTTACTCGTCCTGCAATGTTGGCACCTTCTGACTTCATCACTGGCAACTTCACTCGGACTTCAGGAAAAATTTCACCACCTTGGGCCTAGGCGTATTTTCCAAGGAAGAAAATATTTTCCTTAGAAGAAATTTGAATCACTTAGCATTTTTTGAAATTTTTTTGCCTTAGAAAATTTCTACTCAACTTCGATCACCTTGCCTGTGGTGAGGAAAATTTTATTTGCTTCACTTGGAAAATTTTCCTTGAAGGCACATATCACGCCTAACATGTCTTGTTTCTCACTCACCACTTTGCATCTTACTTCACACCTGAAAGGCATTTTTACTTGCAGCTTCAACGCCTTAGAAAAAAAATCATCACAACATCTTATATTTCATTTCATACTCAAGGCGTATAACACACTTTCACCACACCTAGCACTCTCACCACTTCACATGCCTTGGAGATATTTCTAACACCTTATAACATTTACCATCTTGGGCGCACCTAACACTTGAAGAGAAAAAACCACGCCTAGCAATATTTTATTTTCCATCACCCACCACCTTAGGCGCACATCACCTTTCATGGAGAAAATGTTAAATTTCAATGCCTTGCGCTTATCATTTCACCCTCAACAATTCACTTTAGGCGCATATTAACATGTGGAGGAGAATAACTTTTACCACGCCTCTAACAAATGACTTTTCAGCTTCCATGTTTTTTGTCCTTACATGGCCCCACTTGGGCGCATATAGCATGTAGAGGAGAACAACACATTTCCAACGGCCAGCCTTGACTTGTTAACTTCTAAACATGGGCGCAAATAGCATGGTGAGGTGGATGAGATTCTAACGCCCTTGACTTCTTCTTTAAATCTTTGACCCTCTCCTTGCATGGGCGCAAATGACACATAGAGGAGGATATTTATACTTAGAAATTTTCTTTGAAGTCATCCACCTTGGGGGCGCATTTAGCTATGTGTGGATAAAAACTTTGACTTGTTAACCCACTCCTTGCTTGGGCGCATTTTGGCCTAGTTGGAGGATAAAATTCTTACCACGCCTTGGAGTGACCCCTCACCTTCCTCTTTCTCGTCTTCACATGCATGACTTTGGGCGCATTTTGCCTATGATGAAAGATGAAAAACGTTGACTTTGCTTTGACCTTCTTGCAACTTGGGCGCATTTCACCCCCTGAGAAGGATGGGCGCATTTGGAGGGGGGTGGCGGATATTCAGACTTAGAAATTTTTTCAACCTTTTCCTTCTTCAAGTTGGGTGCATTTTGCTATGCCTGCAGGATAAACGTGTTGACCTTTCTTTGACCACTCCAGCTTTGGGCGCATTTTACCTCTGATGAAGGATGAACTTCAAACTTAGAATTTTTTGTGCTTCCTCATCAACTGGGCGCATTTTACCATGTCAACTGGATGAAGTTCCAGACTTAGAATTTTTCTTCGTTTTTCGCCAGTTTTTCATGCCCTGCTATTTATAGCAAGTCCTCGGATTTTGCATCTCTGGAACTCGGAACGACTTGAAATTTTAAACATAGCATCCTCATGACCTCTTTGTTCTATCGTCACTGCCATTTTTAGCTGACCTGCTATTTTTAGCCTATTTCTGAAGGTGGTTTACTATAAATAGTAACTGCTCGTTTCTGATAGCTCCAATGCTTCGATTGACTTGAAATTTGAATGAGGCGCTCCTCACCACGTGACCTTACTGCTGACACTGACGCATGCACTCAATTTACTATTTTTAGCCAGTTTCCAAATTGACTTACTATAAATAGTAAGTGCTCCGTTTGACTTGAAATTTTACCAGCAAATAGCCTGAAGGACGCTAATCGCGGTGGTTTAAACCGGTTTTCGAAAATTCTGACCTTTTACGCCTCTTTTTGGGTCCTGAAGTTGGAAACCCTAATTTGCTCTGCATGTATATCAAATGATCTCTGTTTCTCTTCGTTTATGTGGCACTGCGATCAGCTCGTGATTCTGAACTGCTGGGAGGCGGCTGCCGGGACATACCTGCTAAAAATAGCAAGTTCCTTACTGAGTGGTTATCTTCATTTGCATGTCATACCATCGCGAAGCTCTCGAAAAACCCATCAGGAATCATCTGACATGCAAAAGAAACCCTGACATGCAAACCCTAAAAATAGCCTCAGAAGACTGAATTCTGAAAGTTGTCGTCTCGATTTGCATATTACATCATTGCGAAGGTCTCAAAAAACCCAGAAGGAATACGCAGGCATGCAAAGAAAAAATCTGCATCTGAACCCTGAAATCTGCCCTGAAAGCTGGACTGCTAAAAATAGTAAGTTGTCTGTTTTCGCTCAAATTTTGCATGCGAGTAGCCTGATGCGCTCTAAATGTTGTGTGACTGTTGGAATCTCAAAAATGCTGATGAATTGCCCTGAATTTCACACTTACTAAAAATAGTAAGTACCTCAGAATCTGACGAAAATTTGTTGGGAGCGTACTGGAAACATGCTGACAACACTGTTAGTTTCAATTTTCAATTTATTCACTTTACTCGACCTCGGACTAACCAGGAAAGATGAAACCCTAATTTTCAGACTTGGCCAAAATCACGTTTAAGTTCAAAGACGGGAATGCCCTCGGAAAGACGGACAGCAGAAAAGAGAGACAACAACAAAACGACCAAAAAGCAAAGCCAAAATTAGGGGGTCCCCATTTGCAATGGGGCCATGTGTGAAAAACTTCACAACAGGACATTACAATAACCTATTTGAATTTACTTTTTGTTGATAAAATGTCCACTTAAATGTGTGTTATCCCTTTTTGGACTAACTAGATATTAATTCTCTTGTGGTGATATGTTTGAATAAAATTTAATGGCCTTGCAAGTACAAGGGTGAAAACAATGTGGACTTAGCAACTTTGCTATGAGAGTCATTCCAATGTCAACCAAACCTACTTCTATATCCTTAAAGGTTGAGTTGCAATTAGAAGAATTAATTGGTTGTATCTTGCTAATATATTAGGTCATTATTGTAACATGAATATTAGTGTGGTTATATTAGGTTCCTTTTTCTTTCATGCCCATTACCTTTTCATGAATATTTAGCCATTATTCAACTTCTAAAGGAACCATTGTGTGTGTGTGTGTTGATATAAACTTCCTATAAAATTTGCCACTGATGTAATTAATTCATAATACTATTGAGCTTAGCATCTGTTGTGACCTTTTCACACATCGCCCCATTCAAGATGGGGAACCCTAATTTTTGCTTCATTTGTGTCTTTTGGTTTGATTTTTTCGGTTTGTCTTGTTGGGTGAAAATTATGTAATCAGCTTTTCGATAGATTACACAATTTGGACTTCAGCCACAGCTATGTGAGATGTAAATATCTCCTCTCGAAAAGGGGAGGCGCCCTTCTTATTGCTAACAGAAGCGATAGTAAAACAAACAAGTAATTACAAAATGTACACAAAACTTACAAAGTGGGGGGGTGTGTTACATTTATCCTTCTCTCTTTTTTCAGAGAAGATGTTTACAATGCTTCACTGTTGGAAGTTCACAATTCTTAACAACTTGAAACGAACAACTAGCAGTAATACCAATACCTCTATCTTGTCAAAGCGAAGCGTAGAGATACCAGAAGTAATTAACAATAGACAAATAAAGTAAAAGGGAAAGCTCACAAAGGCACAAAGTCGTTCCGTAGCTTTTTCAATGTTGGATCTGTGAAAATGTATTGTTTGTCACGTTAGAAGCACAAAGTCTTCTTAGACGCAGCAATTCTTCGAACAGGATGAACAATTACAAGCGCAAAGTTTTGTAGATTATCCAACAAAAGTATCAAAGAGTATGAACGATTACAAGCACAAAGTCTTGTAGATCATTCAACCGAAAGATAAACAAAAACACAAATGCAAATCTAAATAATAGATGCAACACAAAGTTTACATAAATCACTTAGAGTCCTTCAGATTTCATCACCTAATCACCACCAAATAAGATCAATTCACAAAAGTATCGAATCCAATGCAAAGTTTGGTTTACAATCCTCTTCTTTATTGATCGAATTCCATTCACAAAGCATGAACGCAAAGTTTCACAATTTTGCTTCAAAAAGGGCAGCACTTCATTGCAAAATATTAAAGGATTCATTTACAATGGAAATCCCTCACATTATATAGAAAGAGGGGTGAACAAAATTAGGAAACTGATTGAGGAAATTAAGGAAAGTTAGGTGAGCGATTTTAGGAGATCTCACCTAATTTTGACCAAAGTCAAAGTGTAATTTGTTTTCAAAATATTACATCTTCGAGCTTGGTGTAATTACAATTTACAAAAAGACATTCGAAAATGTCAAGAAATATTTACAAGATGCATAAAGGGATGCACCAGAAATGTCTAAAATTAGAGAATAGGAGGCTGCTTCATGTTTCTTTGCCTTGGGCGCGGAAGTCTTCATATTTCCTCCTAGTCTCCTGCACAAACTTCTCATCTGGACCAACGGTGTAATCCACAATGGTGTGAATTCTCGTGATCGATGTCATGGCAGATGAGTGAACCTTCTTGCACTTGTCAAGATGCGTTTTCAGGTTATCCAATGTGAGCTTTTTATCACAAATGATGTTCAGTGAAGCTTCTGAAAAGTCTGAACTGTCAATCAATTTCATTATGGCTTCTTTGTAGATCTGAGATATTTCCATGGCCGACAGGAAGATACGATTCTCCTCAAGGAGTTGACCAAGCAACTCTTTGATACCTTTTTCAAGAATAGCACGATGTCCTTCGAAATCTTCCTGTACTTGGTGGAGATCTTTCGTAAGAGATTGAATTACTTGAATTCTATGTTTCAATGATTCTCTTACCTCAACGAACTTTTCTTTGTCAGGAATTACCCCAACCTCCACCAATTTACTAAGCTTTACCTGTTTCATCTCCGACCATGACAACAGGCATTTTTCCATGTCTTTGCGCTCCTGGGAAAGTACACTTTTTTCTTTATCAAGCTCTATGGTGAGCTTGGCCAACAAGGTAGTTTTCTCGTCCGCAGCCATTATAATCTGAGATCCGTGTTCAATGATCTTCTCAACAAAATCATACAACACTCTGCCTTTGGAGGCGAACTACTCAGCTTTCTTGACAGCTGGGTCTTCAATACTTACCACTGTCAGCGGTTGTGCATTACTTGGAGAACCTGTAACTCTCTTTACAACAGTGGCATAATGCTCTGCCCTCTGTTTGTACATATTGCGAGCTTACTCTACTTTATCCAGCCTTCTAGCCAAGATATCCAAAGTGACTTGCGCATCGACTTTTGCACTTTCATTGGTAACCTTGCCAAGTTGGACCTTTGTCACCGTGTAGTCTTCCATATTGACATCACCTTCTTCATGTGGTGGTATGCCAATTTCCGCATAATTGTGGCCAGACTTATCAACGTTTAGCCTTGAGTATACCTTTGCCTTTTTCTTCCCTTTAGCCTTTGGAAGGACTATCTCTTTGAGGTCGAGCTCCTCCGGAGAAATCATTTGCTTTTTACGCTTCGACACTTGAGATATTAGCCAAGGGGGAAGAAAAGAAGTGTGAGCTTCTGGATTCACTGTCAATTCAGCCGTCATTGCTACTTCTGAAGTTATTGTCACGTCTGAAGTTACCATAGGTATCGTGACAATACGAGAAGTGTCTGTCATCATTGCTCCTATAGTTGGCACATTGAGCTGATCACGCATTGACTCATTCATGAAATGATTGAATTCATTTTCAAAAGTGATATCATACGTTGGCAAAGATAGGCTAGGAATGGACAATGGAGGGCTTGACAGTATATCAACCGTATGGATGCTTGTCACTGAGGGAGTATCAAGCGAGGTTGATGCTGCAGGGATAGTGGATATCTCGGCTGGAGGAATGCATGTGGTAGGAATAGGTGACGAGGGAACAGGAGGTGGAGGAGTTCTTGAATTTGGAGGGGTATGAGGAACATTGGAAGTCACAGGCGATGACGTTCTAGGAATTTCCTCAACTACATTCTCAGGAGGAGAAGTAGTTCTTTCTTGATCATGCCCAGGTTCCTGTTGATCACCCTCTTGTCTCTCCGATTCTAGTTCACCTTCAAAATCACCTTCAGATCCTTCTTCAGAATCTTCTTCAGACTCTTCCCGCTTTCAGAAACCTCTTCTGCATCGGAGTCTGCTTCTGCTGAATCTTCATCTTCAGCGGATTGATCACTTGAAGTTTCTTCTTCATCGGAATCTACCTCCTCTGGAATAGACCTTTTACCTTTAGAGCGAGATGGATTAGACTCTGTGATTTCTGTCTCTGGGACGGACTGGGTATCTTTCTTACCAACAGTGAACTTGATCCTAGGACCTCTTTGTGAAGAAGTGGGAACGGCTGCTAATTTATTTTTGTTGCGAAGTTCTTGCTGTTGGCGAGCTTCTGCTTCGGGTTCCTCTCCTTTTGAGTCTGTTCTGAAACTCTTCATTTCATAACCATGTTTATGTAACCATTCTGCAGTGTTGGCTAGGATTGGCCTCAACCTCTCTCTTATGCTGGTAACTTCTTTCCTAGACCATTGAATTGCAGGCAACGGCCTTTTAGCAATTTTTTGCTCATCATAGACAACATTCATGATATCACCTGGATCTGCAAAATCCTCTGGTAGGTCCGCAATATCAAGATCTCTGATCTGTTGAACATTCAACCTGCAATAGTCCATTTTGCGAATGGCTTCTTCATCTCTGCAATCAGCCCAGATGTCCTCAAAACGGTACTTGTGATGATGACCCTTTTGCAATCTTTTTCTAACATCTCGGTAATCAAAATCAAACCTATACCTGTAGGTCTTGATTGTCATGATCTGCATTTTAGCATAAACAGACTTAGCCTTTTATGCAGTAGGGATAGTATATCGTCCGATGGTCAGTGGGAACTTGAATCCACACTTGTGGTTGCTTCTTCGTTCTTTTTGCACTGACATCAACTGTCTGCATGTTTCCACAAGAACCCACTTATCCGAAGGATAACGTGGTAGCATGTAGGGACAACTAGTGTAGCATCCTACTCTCAAGTAAGTAAACGTTGGGAATTGAAGAAATAGGCATCCAACTTTACTTACCACCTTATACGCCTCATCAAATACTCTCCTTCTTTCAAGAGCTGGATCAAAATTGAAAAGCAAAGGCGCAAAGAAAGCATCTGTGACCCGCTTGAAGTGATGAAAGCTTTCCTTCAGCTCCAATTGATAGAAAAATCTGTACACAGGTACCATCATCCGATTCCCTTTTGTAGATAGACCTGGGAATTGTCTCATTACAGCCGCTGCGTACACCAGGTAAGAAGTCATATAGAACTTCAATGTAGAAGAAGCATTGATCAACTGCTCATGTATTTCATCATTGATCTATTTGCCCCAGTCAATATGCACCTTCTGTCTTCTTATGATCCTGATGTATTCATACATCCAATCATGAAAAGTGGATGATTCTGGCAAGCCTTCACTCTACTCAGACATGTGATCATATCTTTGACGTCATCCTTGAAATCACTTTGCAGGAGTCCTTTTGGCGATCTAGAAATAGATGATCTAGGCTTTTTTAACCATTCAGTGTTTAGCTTTATTGGGATCAACGTCAAAGACCTCTTGTGCTTTTGATATAGAAATATCAATGTATTTCTCCATATGAGGAACCTTGAAAACAATGTCAAAGAAATCAGGGTCGAGTCTCAGAATCTTGTGCTCGGAAGAATCGATCACACTTCTACTTTCTCTGATGTAATGAGACGCCACTTGAAGAACAAACTTTGTATTATGTGTAGCTGTAGGGAACATTGCCACCAAATGAAGGTTGTTGTGTACGATTGCTCTCATTGGATCAAGAAGAGGCTTCGTCTCTGTTTGCTTTGCGAAATCAACCAAGTCCTGATGACCAACCTCCATGTCTTTTATCTCTTCCACCTTGGAGAACACTACGGTCGGCGGATAGACACCTTAATATTTGTACTTCATTTTGCCTTTTGCTTTCGAAGAAGATGGAGGTTTACTGGCAGTCATCAGTTTCAACTGGAATTTTGATCACTCTGACTTGAAGATCTTTGAAAAGCAACTGCAAGGTGTTGAGCCGTAACAAACATTAGTTGTTAGGAAACATGGGAATGCGCAAAATGAGCAACGGTGATGGGAAAGCATGGAGCGGATGACAAGGCATGCAAAACGATGCACAAAAATGGAAGGAACAAAGTTCAGGAGTGAAATGGTCAGAAAGGAAGCTTATCTGGAAAAAATTGGAAAAAGTGTAAGGGCGCCAAAATTCAACGCCCTTACATTCTGGAAATTTCACTTTTGATGCAGAGGCGCTAAATTTTAGCGCCTCTGCACTTTTCAGAGTTAGAAAATATTTTGACATGTTCAACATGTTAGGGTGTTGAATTTAAGCGCTTCTGCATCTTTGGCAATTTTTGGATAAAACAGATGTAGGGGTGCATGAAAACGGCGCTCGGGGTTGGCAAAGTATTTGTTTCATGGAATTACAATTCAAGTTCGTCTCATCACCATTGTGTAAGCATTCAAGAGCTAAAGAAACCCTCTTTCAAAACAAGAGAACTCTTCAATGTGCTTGTGTTAAAACGTGATTGCAAGGGCAACAAAGAAGGAAGCCAACACAAAAAATGTTGGAGAGAAACACATTCGCGCAAAGCTGGGATTGCAAATGAAATGTTAGGAAGAAAGAAAGAATGCGCTTTCAAAACAGAATGTGGGGGTTCCAACACATGAGGCTAAAAATGAAAAAAAACGTGAAGAGAGAAAAACGCATATGGAGAAAAATGCGAATGAAGAAAAACGCGAATGGAGAGGAAGGAAACGCGTGGGAAGATGAAAGACGTTTGAAGAGAACAAAAGAAAGATAAAAACGCATATGAACTTAGAACATATACAAAAACGAATGAAGAATAAAGGAGAGAAAGCAAGGATAATAGACTTACCAAGACAAAACGCGAAGAGTGCTGAAGAGGAATGGCGAAATTCTCAGAAAAAATGTGTTTGCAGTTTGAAGAAAACTTGCCCAGCATGAAGAGAGGAAGAACAAAAATCATAACAATGAAAATGGTGAATTAAAACACTTTAAGTGAAAGAGAAAATCAAAAACCTAACTCAAGTCGAGCAATAAATTTAGGCACGAAAAGTGGCACAATTGATGAAAAACGCGAAAATCATGAAGAAATGTGCCAGGGCCAAAAAAGTCTAAGTGTCAGGAAAAAGTGTAATGGCGCTAAAATTTGGCGCTATTACATTTTTTAGAAATTCACTTTCATGCAGGGGCGCTAAAATTTAGCGCTCCTGCACTTTTCATACTTAGCCAAATTTTGGCTTCAGAGCAGGAGCGCACTTTTTCAATGCCACTGCATTTTTCACAATTTGCTAAGTACGAACAGTGAGACTTCGCGAAGGAGCTTGTTTCGAAGGTCTTCGCGAGGAGAACATACGGGGATGCTCGAATTGACTATTCGAGACTTTGGAACACATTTCGAGGTGGCTTGAAAATCACTTCGTTATGCGTACTTGAACTTCACGAATCCTAGGAAACGGACAAGTTTCGTAGGGGGGTTATCCGTGGAACAAGCGCTGCTAGATTCCGTGATAACATGTCTCTCTCTAGTCTGTTCTTCCTATCTGATAGTGTACTTACCATTTGACCTAGATCTGAATTTTGATTAAGTTTGAAATGTTTTCTAGGGTTTGCAATCGTCAGACTGCTTTGGGATCAAATTGAGCTGGTTAGTCTATCTCTGAGCTTAGGACTGCCATTAGGATGCCTCAGGCAAGCTCTCTCTAAATTTTCATTGAATTCTGCCAACTTTCTATTTTTAGTAAGTGTCAATTTAAGGTTTGTTTTCTCAAGATTTTCACGTTTTGACAACTGCACAATATTCTGAACACTTTGAACTCATCACTAGCAAAATTTGAGCATAAACAAACAACTGGCTATTTTTAGCAGTTCTTCCTTCGGGGCCTATTTTCAAGCTTTGCAAACTAAATTTTTAGATGCATATCTGGAGATTCTTTGCGGGTTTTTCGAGACCTTCGCAATGGTATGACATGCAAAACAGGATGACAACTTTCAATACTCAGCCTTCAGAGGCAAATGTAATGTCCCCTTTTTCATGAGCAATGGATTTTGGAGGAATTAGCCTATTCCTGATCCTCGTAGGCTAATGGAGCTTGATAAGAGGATCGTTTGGCAGATACCCAGTTGATTGGTTGGCTCGTTTCGTGATTCAGTCTTCATATGGAGGTGTTCTAATGATTTCTTAATATGTTTCTATTTTTAGAAACCTCATGTTATAAAGTAATGTTATGTTTGCACTTTATGTTATGAATAATTATTTTATTATAAAGTGCAAAATAATAAAATAATAAAATAAAATAATATCCCTTCTAGAAGGTGACTTGGAAAAGTTCTAGAAGGAGGCCAACCTCTTGAGGAAAAAGTATAAATAGACATCATGGGCTTCATTTTCATCATCCAAATTTGTTGTTGTTGATGTTGATGTTTGTTGTTGATGTGCATTGTGGAGCCTAGGGTTTCTGCAGTAGTCACAATTGGCCATTGAGAACGAAAACTCTCAATTGGTGAGCAATTTTGAGGGTGTGAAATATCACTTGAATTATTGCACAATTGAGGAAGTTGCTTCAGACTTTCTACTTGTACTTCAAAGCAAAATTTTATGGCCTTTGGCCAAATTTTGGTTGTATCGATTTGAAGAAATCCATTGCAGATTTTGGAGGCATTTTGGAGCTTTGAAACTTCATCATTGGGTCGATTTCATTTGTTGCACATTGCTGTTATAGTTACTAGTCATTTTTAGATTTTAATGGAGGAGAATTTTGCATATCATATTCAGATTTTTGCTTGTATGGCCTCATTTGTGTATTGTTTCTTTGTGGGTATTTGAGCATTCATCTTGGGAGAGCTTGGCAATCATTTTGGAGTATTTTGGAATAGCTATCAGGTTGCTGGTAAATAATTTCAGTGGTCTGATATACTACAGCAAGGGCACCATTGGCAAGACATTTTTGTTCATATCTCATCATCGAAGCATCCTATGGTTCTGCATATTGTTGCATTCAATTCCTATCGCCGAGACAATCATTTCAAGGACAAATTCGAGGAGATTAAAGGCTGTATTTATTTTTCTAAAATATTGTCAGGCAAGAATAGGGGCGGCTACTTGAGCAATTTGATTTGGGCTTGGAGAACATCATTTGAACTTGTTGTTGATTGCTACTTCATTTTTCATCCAAGGCACTTCTTGAGGCTAGGTTCTTCACATTTCTATCATCTTCTAGCGTTGCATTTAGCATAGTTATATTTGCAGCTGTAGGTGTGCATTGTACCAGCATTATCATATTTTGAAATTAATGTAAATGCCAAGAGTCTTGGTCATTTGTATGAGCTTTGTATTAGATATTTCATTACAATTAAGGAGATATAAATTGCTGGTGTCATTTGAGCAATTCAATATCATTTGTTTTCAGTTTGTTAGTTTGCATACCAACTATTTGTTAAAATACCAGTTGGCTGTAGGTGATCATTTTTCATGCTTAGTTCATATATATGCATTGGATATTGCCACAATAAGTTGCACATTCATGTTAGGTCATTGTTTAGACAATTTAGAGTCATTTATAAGCATTCTCATTGATGCTAATTGAAGAAAAGATCCATTAAAGCAAACTGAAATGTTCTATCAGTCATATGACCCTTGTATGCAAAGTGTTTGACAAAATTACTAAGGCCGAAAATCAGAAGTTTTCAATCAGATTTGAGCAGGGTCATTATAGCAGATATTAGGGTTTGCATGCAGATTTTCTCAGTGCATGTTGGCATATTCTTTCTAGGTTTTCCGAGAGCTTCGCAACGGTGTAACATGCAAACAGAACTGGTCACTTTTCAAAAACTTGCTATTTTTAGCCAGTGCTTGCATGTTGATGATTTTTCTGCGTTTTTCTGGGTTTTTCAAGATCTCTCAAGCTATGTGACATACAAGATCATCTAACAGTCGGTTGGTCACCTCATTCAGGAACTTACTATTTTTAGCAGATGCATTCCGACAGCCGCCTCTCGACACTTCAGAATCACTAACATTGTAACATGCAACTGAAATGGAATTGAATAGAGCTTGTTTGAGGCACATGCAAGATGAATTAGGGTTTCGGGCTTCGAGACTCAAAAGTGGGGAGTCAAACGTCAAAATTTCCAAAACCGAAGTATCCCACCAAGATTAGTATCTTCCGAAGAGTCTGCTAGTAAACTTTGAACGCAAACGGAGCACTTACTATTTATAGTAAGGCTTTCCCGACACAGGCTATAAATAGAAAGTCAACTTCAGGCGCCAGTGTGGACAGGAAAGTTTACCAATGTGGAGCACAACATTCAAATTTCAAGTCAAACGGAGTTGTGGAAGTCTCAAAATCAAGTAGTTGCTATAAATAGTAAGCCACTTCAAAAGCATGCTAGAAATAGCAGATCAGCACAAAGTCTCAATATGAACAGATTAAGCAGGTGATGAGGACCCCATGGCACGAATTTCAAGACAAACAGAGTTGCAGAAGATGGAAAATCAGACACTTACTATTTTTAGCAAGCTGGTGCAGAGGAATTGGGGTTTCCTGAGTTCAGGGGCAGAACACAACAATCATGCAAATGCAACGTCTAGCCATGATCACCACACTTCAAGTATTCAGCACGTGAAATTTGAAGACATTCTGAGCAATTGCTATTTTTAATAAGTTGCTAAAAATAGCAAGTGTAGGCAGGCATTAGGCCCCGACAGCTCAATCACATCTCGAGAGTTGAAACAAAGCAAAATCAGGTCTTTCGAAGTCAGGAATCAGTACAAAGCACGAAATCTGGAAAACTTTCTAAAAATAGAAAGTTAGGGCAAGCTAGGGTTAACATGAGCAAATCACTCCAAATTGGGCAAAAGACGTGAAATTCACCAAGTTTGATAAAATTTGGAGTCCAACATCGAAATTCACCTTAAGAAGCTGAAGACAAATGAAAATGCTACTAAGTCTAGAAAACTGAAAGCTTGCCTAGGTAAATGCACCCTTGGAGGTTGGTAAATTGTCTAAGTCAAGAAATTTGAAGCTCTAGGCCTCATATGTGCCCATGAGGGAGAAGAGTGGACTTTAAAAAATTCTAAGTCATGGGAATTTGATGCTCAAGGTGTTAAATGCGCCTAACCTTGAGACAGGGTGTAGAAATTTATCTAAGTCTAGAAGTGGAAGCTACTTGTTGTGACCTTTTTCACACATCGCCCCATTGCAAATGGGGACCCCATAATTTTCGCTTCGTTTAGGTCGTTTGGCTTGATTTTGGTTAGTTTTTTGGTTGTCTCTCTCTTGTTCTATCTATCTTTCTAGGGATGTGCCCGTCTGATGTGAGATTTTGGCTAAGTCTATAGAATTAGGGTTTTGAATTTTTTGGTCAATTTGAAGTCAAATGGAGTAATCAAGTTAAAATCTAACCTTGGTGTTGCAGTCAGTGTGCTTCCAGTAGGCTCTCAACAAAATTTCATCAGATTCCGACGACTTACTATTTTTAGTAAATGTGCAATTCAGGGCATTGCTTCAACATTCTTGAAGTTTTGACAGTCACACTGTGTCCAGAACACATCAAGTTGCTTGCAAGCAAATTTTGAGCTGAAACGAACGACTTACTATTTTTAGCAGTTCAGCTTCAAGTGCAAAATTCAGGGTTTATATGCAAAGTTTTTCAGCGTATGTTGGGTGATTCTTTCTGGGTTTTCAGGGACCTTCACGATGGTGTAACATCCAAAGTGAGATAATGACTTTCAAAGTTCACCCTTTGGAGGCTTTTTTTAGGGTTTGCATGTCAGGGTTTTCTTTGCATGTCTGGTGATTCCTTATGGGTTTTTTGAGAGCTACGCAGTGATGTGACATGCAAATGGAGATAATCACTTCTTCAGCAACTTGCTATTTTTAGTAGTTCCACTCTTGCAGCCACCTCCCAACACTTCAGAATCACAAACTGATCAGTGTGCAACAGAAACGAGGTCAAACGGAGGTCATTTGATATGCATGCAAGTCAGATTAGGGTTTCCAACTTTGGGACCTAAAAAGAGGGGTAAAATGCCAGAATTTTCAAAAACTGGTGTATCCCACTGCGATCAGTATCTTTCAAGCTATCCACCGGTAAAATTTGAAGGCAATCAGAGCACTTACTATTTATAGTAAGGCATTTCAGAAACTGGCTAAAAATAATAAACCAGCAGCAAGCGCCAATGTCAACAAACAGGTCATCCCATGAGGAGCACACCATTCAAATTTCAAGTTAAACGGAGTTGTGGAAGTCTCAAAATCAGGAGGTTACTATAAATAGTAAACCACCTCCAGAAACATGCCAATAATAGCAGGCCAGCGCAAGGCATCGATGTTGACAGGCCAAGCAGGTGATGAGGACCCCATGGCGTGAATTTCAAGTCAAACGGAGTTACAGAAGATGGAAAATCAAGCACTTACTATTTTTAGCAGGTTGGTGCAAGGGAATTAGGGTTTCCTAAATTCAAGGGAAAACACGACAATCATGCAAAGGCAGCATCTAGCCATGACCACCACACTTCAGGCATTCAGCATGCAAAATTTGAAGACATTCTAAGCAATTGCTATTTTTAGTAAGTTGCTAAAAATAGCAGGTTCAAGGCAGATATTAGGCACCAGCAGTTCAATCACATCATGAGGTTCGAGGCAACAAAATCAAGCCTGTTGGAGCTAAAAATCAGCTTAAAATACAAAATTTGAAGAACTTTCTAAAAATAGCAAATTAGGGCAAGCTGAGGGAGATGCGAACAAACTACTTCAAATCAGGCAAAAGACATGAAATTCGCCAAGTTTGAGGAATTTGAAGTCCAACATCGAAATTCGCCCTAGAAGCTACCTGAGGTGGATAAAAAAATTCTAAGGCAATAAAATGGAAGCTTGACCTGCCAAATGCACCTTGAGAAGCTGAAGACGGATGAAAATTCAACTAAGGCATGAAAAATGGAAGCTCACAAGGTAAAATGCACCCAAGCTTGAAGAGATTTGCCTTGAAATTTGTTTAAGTCTGCTAAATTGGAAGTAGAGGACCCCAAATGCGCCTTAGTTTATAGAGGGAAGACGGAAATGTGACTAAGTGTTGAAAATTAGAAGCTCCTACCTCCATATGCACCCTTGCAAACTTGATGGGAGTTGAGAAATTTTCTAAGTCCTTGAAACTTGAACTACACCCTCTCATGTGCACCTCTATCTGGGAGGATGCCTAAAAAAAAGTTTAAGTATGAAAATTTGGAGTAGCTACCCTTAGATGCGCCTTTACTTGGAGTTTGAGCTTGAAAAGAATCTAAGTCCTCAAAATTTGAAGCTGGGACCCTTGAATGCGCCCTTGGAGGAAGATGCCATAGAGAAAGTATTCTAAGTCCTTCAAGCTTGAAGCTCAAACCCTCATATGCACCTAGGCAGAGATGGAGCTGAAAATTTCTCTAAGTATGGAAAATTTGAAGTAGGCTCCCTTGAATGTGCCCTGAAAGGAAGAAGAGGCTTAAAAGTTTCTAAGTGTTGCAAATTTGAAAGTCTAACACCCTAAATGCGCCCTCATGCTAAGAAGAGGTTGATGAAATATTCTAAGTGTCAAAATTTCCTCCTCTATACTTGAAATGCACCCATGCTTGTAGTGGTGAGTTAAAAAATACCTAAGGCATGTAAATTGGAGGCTTGAAGTTCAAAATGCGCCTTGACTGGAGGGTAAAATATTCTAAGTATTGAAAATTTGAGGCTCAGCCAATCATATGCGCCTAACTTACAAGGAAGTGGAGGTTAAATTTTCTAAAGAATTGAAACTTGATGTCCACCTTGTTGAATGTGCCTGGTTTGAAGGGAGCAATATCAAAAGCTGGGAAATTTTTCTAACTTGAAGGCTCAAAGTCCAAAATGCACGCCCAAGCTAGTGATGAAACAATAATATATTTTTCCTAAGTGTTAATATTTAAATTTCACCTCCTAAGGGAAAATATGCCTAAGTTGGAGGTGGTGGTAAAATTCATTAAGGCATGAACAAAATTGGCTTAGAAGTCAGAGGGTGCCAGCTTCGTAGGGACGATGAAAATTTTCAAGTCAGAGCAGGAAGGTATGCCCAAAGATGAAGGATGAGAATAAATTTAGTTGAGAAATGTTTTTTTTTCTAAGGTTAAAATTCAAAAAATTAAATGTAACCCTTCGTTTGGAGACACATTTATTCGATGCTTTCTGAGGGGAATTTTCTTCTGGGTATCGAACGTCTGCGATGAGAAATGGATTTCAAAGTCTTCCACACTTCACCAAAGCCTTCAGGATGGAGATTTTTGGCAGGCACCAGATTGATAAATTTTCTAAGGGGAAAATTTAAAAATTTTCTAAGGCAAGGAATAAATGATGTTTTGAAGATAAAATGCCTTAGGCGATGAATTTGAAATTGAATGACTAGATGATTTTTGATTAGGTTCTTAATGAAAGCAATTTTGCTCGAGCCAGAGTTGGATGAAATGTCAGAGTGAACGCCTCAGCTGGAAAAGTGAACAGGATGCAGTTGAAGCTAAGATGATTTTAAAAGTGCATCTCTTAAATACGCCCTTGAGGAGGATGAAATTTGTCTAAGGCATTGAAATATGATGCACAGGTGTTATATGTGCCAACCCACAGGTGTTGAAAAATCATGAAAAGGAAAAGTTGGCTAGAGAAAAACGATGAACCCTTGGAGGTTAAAGCATGAAAATCAAAGTGAGTGAAGTGAATTTATATTATGAAGTGTTCTAATGCTCTTCTCCTTGCTTGTTTTGTAGAGTGAATGTTGAAGCCAGAGTGTGATGAATCGAAGCAATGGACCAAGATGATATTACAACCTTGAAGGGAGAGAAAGTTACACGTTTGAAGCTCCTCCACGAGATCTCAGTTGCACCCAAAACATGAAAGAAGGAAAGTTGCAA